>CM064567.1:4041099-4164064 GCA_032716605.1 Paralithodes platypus
GTGGCTATCCAAAGCCTCCGTCCCCACACATACCTGTGCCACAACATACACCCTTCGGTAAATAAGCATATACGCCATGCTAATTCGTGCCAATGTAGAAGCGGTCCCTTATTTTCTAATTTCCAGTGTACAGTCACAGTCATGGACAGAACATCTGCAGAATGATCATATTGTCGCAAAGACAACGCACTTGTGTTGTATTGCTACTAATGTGAATAACAAAGGGGATGTTTGATGAAAACCTAGACTGAGATTAATTGTAGACGTCACTAACGAATGGGCTGCCCATGAGGGGCCTACTACCATGTACTGCAGTAATCCGGTTTTTGCGGAGCATATTTAAAGAAGGGGTTTTTCCTTAGCTCTCCATGGGTAGGGTATGCTACATCATTTCAATGAATAAGACGAATCCGAACGATATACTTCGTTTTTTCTCTAAATTTTTTTAGCCCTCCGACTGGTCAAAAATTTTTTCAGTGCTTCACTTAACGTTCGATTTAGAAGTATCAGTGTAAGGGTCGTCCACAAGATTATTCAAGATTTCTAAATACGTATATCGGCAAATAATAGAGATTATTTGTAGTTCAAAGAACCAGCTCTGTAGGACAAACACTCGTTTTAATATGAATATTTTCGATATGCGGCCTGTTAGGAAAAAAAACATCGAAAAATTCCACGTCCACCATGTGTTTCACACCTCTGTTTCCCCACGAATTTTTACCGATAAAATGTGAGACAATGGATAGGTATTTAATTAAATCGCGCAAATTTAGGGACTTTTCATTAGCTTTCCCTGGATTAGTATATCATCATTGTACGAGAAAAAACTTATATTTTTGCCGAAATATTTTCTCGTACACATGACGCCAAAATCACCGAAGTGTCCACAGTTTCGGTTCACCTTACGCTGCCATTTTAAACCTCATTTAAGGGTCGATAACTGTTTTCTTTGCCCTGACATACTCCCTGTCAACATACTCCCTGACCCGCCACGACATACTCCCTTACCCCCTGACATACTCGCCTGACCACCACTGACCATACTCCCTGACCTCCCCGGAGACATACTCCCTGACCGTCTACTTACGCAGAATATGAACCACAATTACGTAATAGGGGTGAAGGGGTAAACAAAAAGAGGGGGGACTAATGAATAAAAATTGTCATGAGGGATAGTGGGGGGGGGGTGCAGTCTGTCGTTGGACGCGGTCAGAGGCGGGCGTGGTGTTTTTTTTTCATTCAGTGTGTGTTATTTGCGTAAATGTATTGTCTATTTGTAAGACTTTTTATCTTAATTTACTTTTTTTTTTCAAAGGTTAATTGACTTACTTAAGGAAGGGTTACGTTATATTAGCGTTTGCTATCTTTTTTAATTACGTATGTGCTCCCTATCAACCAAGGTCGCTGGCCAATCAACCTTAAAAAACACCCCCTAGATCCCCCGTTCAAATAAATGTGTACATTTTTTCGGTAGGAAAAAGGTCTTGGCCGAAGGTCAGTGCCTACCATATTACTGGTTTGTTATCCGCTCGTCTCGAAGAATTCCGTGACAACGCTAAATGAGGTCTTATAATCGCCAAACAACTATTGGGGTACGAACATGAGCCAAGGGTAGCTTTTCGTTGTAGAGAGTACGATAAGCTATGATAAGCGCTATAACCCGCGTTCGCTGGGTACTGGAAGGGTTAGCATCGTTGGATTAGTGGGGGGGGGGGGGGAAAACATGCAGAAGGGAAAACAACTCCTTAAACTTACCCCGTTCTGTACCGGTGACGTCCTTTTGAATAAGTTTATGATAGCTATTTTCGACGATTTTATTTTATGTTTCAAAAAAGGCTTTGTCTATTTTTTTCCAGCTGATCCTCAATTGTCATGTATTCTATCTTTGGTTACTCAACTGGTTTTCAAGGTACAATTTTGTAGCGTGAAATATGCTGTTAAGTTATTAAGACTTTAACAATTACTATGGACCCACAGCCATTTTAGTAAGTTTTCATATATGTCCATTAAGTATCGAGAAATCAGCTAATAAGATATTCAATTTACGATCAGCTGGAAAACAATAGAGTAGCCATATAGTAGAAAGTTTTAGAAGGTAGATAGTTCGAAGCCTGTTAGTTTAATAGTTGCCCCGAATAAAGTAAAACAAGGCCGTCAACCGGGTACAGAAGTGGTTTAGAAGGGATGGGCATAGTTTATATCCTCATTTATTTACCTTTTTATAATATTCTTTTAGTTTTCCCCTCCCTAGACCTTTATCAAGCTTAATAAACACTCCCAAGGCCAAACTTCAATCACGTATATTTTGTACCTTTTTTTTCGATAGAAACAAGTTCCGGCCGAAGGCCGATTCCTCTTAAATAACAAGTTTGCTATCGCTCCGCAGGAAAATATCGGACACCTCAATGACACTAAACCTCAAAATATTGACAAAGAAGTGGGACGACTAAGGTCTTGAACACGCAAAAACTAATGAACCGAATTGTCCCAAAGGTATCAATCAGGAAACTAATGGGGAATTAATACATTGTCGCAAAGGGGGAAGGAGGTCCCTCACAAACGACCTATCTCCCCTTAAAGCACGTGTAATCAATCGTTGGCCGCTGAGTTTTTGATGCCTCCATGATCAAACAATGGGTCTTTATTTTAAGGTTAAAGGAGTAGTGGTTGTTTTGTTTGTCTAGTGGTACGGTCTCGCTCAATAAGTACGATGTAAGCCCAAATTGATCCTTGACTTGTTGGCTTGCTCTGTGGTCATAGTAGGTTAATGTTCCTGTCAGATGTTGAATAGTTTGGTAAAGTGCGTAGGTACAGGTTTGGTAAGTTTCCGTCCCCCCGATATGAAAAAATTAGCCAGGCGGTTATGTATTGCTGATGAAGCAATTATTGATCTAAACATAGCATGTGGCCGTGCCCGAAAGTAGACATCACTTATCTCTACCTGCGACTGCTTACAGTATTAATTTTATTAATTGTATGTGGACCGGTCTTATTGTTATTCCTCTGCTAACCTTCCATCAAGCTTAACATAACGAGTTCCCCAAGAATAACATTTCTTCCATTTTTCGGTACAAAAATGGCCCGCGGCCGAAGGCTGGTGTTATTCCTTCTAAAATACATTATATGCTATCGCTCGCCCGGGACAATTGACACCAAAAAAAAAGAAATAAATGGCACCGGAAGAGTCTTAAGTATGTACATCATAAGAGGGGCAGAGTCTTAAAACCGACAAACTAATGACGCCCACACGCCTCATCTTTCTGGGCTAAAATCTCAAAACGAATAGTGGGAAAGCATGAGGGAGAAGTCGGTCCTGATAAAGCGAGCTACGCGTCGCCCCTAGAAGTTCCGCTGTCTCCCACTCTGTCCGGCGTTATTCCTTTTCATTGCGTTATGTCTGTGCAGAGTGGATCAGGTATTTTCAGTTATAGGAAGGACGTGCCGAGCCCTGGAGTTGAATTCGTCCTCCAATACTGGGAGGGTTAGCTACCAGCTCACGTTCACGTAGCATGATTCAGTTGAGGAGAGGACGTCTACGCCTGTAAAGGGGGTGCTAGGCGGCTCTCCTCAGTGGAAACCCTCGCCGACGTATGACGCGATTGTTGTGACTAGCCGTTAGGTATACTTGTAAAGTCGGTTGTTACCATCAGGGGGATGTAGAAACCTTATAGTTTAGGTTTACTTCAACCGCTGCAGTTTGTCTTGTAGTTAGCGGGTGGGTCGGTCAGAACAGTAATTTTTGGGAGAGGTATATGTGAATCAAAGTGCGAGGACTCTAGGTATTCTTTATGCTAATGCTGGCAAGAAGAAATGTGCGTCCATAGGAGTCTGAGAAGACCGTACTACCAGGATTGTAAAACTACATAAAGTAGAACCCATTTTCCAAAAGCGTCATAAAATCGTCCTGAATGTCGCTGAAATCCAAGAATAAAGACGGCGCTGGTACAGAATGTGCGTGCATTTTGGGGAGCATGTAGGAAATTCCTCACAAGGTCATTCCATAAGCTGTAGGGAAATCGTCTACTGCTAATCACAATACTGTTAAAATGCTTCATAATTTTCGAGGGGTTATAGGTACAAATAAATTTGATTATGGAATTGTGCATCATAATTGTCGTCCTCGTACTATCCAGATGTTTCAAATGTTGTTAGTTTGCTCGTTGAAACTTCTATCAAACTTTAACGAAAGGCCCCACAAGACCCCCCCTTCAATCTCTATTTGGTACAGGCTTTCGAGGTAAAAAAATGTCCACGCCAAAAGCCAATCCCGCTTCAAATACAGGCCGGACTATAACGCTCGCCACAAGGAAAAAAACGACAGCCGACTAAAAGTTGGCACCGAAAGTGTCCTTATGTTGGGGCAGAAGGAAGGGGGCAAAAGGTCTGAGAATCGCCAAGATATGGAGGCGGATGTCCTTGCCAAATCTCCATAACTAATAGGGCTAAACATGAGGGATGAGGAGACTCGACCAACTGCCTTCCCCTTATCCCCCTGAGTACACGCGGTATGTATTGTGAGCTATCTTATGGTGTATAGTAGCCGTAACAATTTGTTAGCTACTCCTATGTAGCTTAGGAAGAGTCCCGGTTTTTTATGTTCTAAATCATTTGATGTCTGTAAATATTCTTTTGTACCTCTTTTTCTTTGCTAGAATCGCTTTCCTAAACTAAAGTACAATGGTCAACCGGTAGCCATCATACCGGACAGAACAGTCTCCTTCCGGTTGAAACGGATAAGGGTTCTTCTTATGATGATGTACAATCAAGTTGACTGTGTTATTATTATTTTCTGGTGGCGTCAGGGTGCGCCCTGGTTGCCGGCCTCGAAGTGTTTAACGCACCGGCAATTATTAAGGGAATTGTCAATCACCCACATGTATCTCGGTGAATTTAAGACCTTTCGGGCTCTCATTTCTTTTGTACACCATTTAGACGTCTCGTGGGAAATGTAGGTGGCCATCGGTATTCCTTGCGTTAGACGCGAATTGATGAAGAATCTGCCCTTGGCCGGAAAATACTTTCTCTGCCGCAAGATATTACACATCTCTCTCGCAAGTGTTGCTGTTGGGGGGGGGGGGCTCTCGGTTGGCGGCGCGCTGACGCGCTTAGGGTTGTTTTATTAAAGCTTGCTGGAGGTACTAGGGAGCAAATTTTTTTGTTTTATACCAATACGAACTCTAAAAGCCAATAAAACCCCCCTCTGTACCCCTTCATTGTCACCCGTAGACGCTATATATTGTGACTCCTCCTAATGAATGTTATTCCGTTCAAAATGGCCTCCAGCAAATGAACATGTTTGGTACTATGTCACCTTAACCCTTGTTGCTATCACAGAGCGCTCTTAAACTGCAGCCAAACAAAATCGTCTACATAATATCTAGAATCGAATGATCGCAAGACATTACCGGTACAGTAGGGGTTTGAAGGTGGGATGGGTTCTTGTCTACATAAATAGCTAGAATACAATGAGGAACATTACCGGTATCAGTAGGGGTTGAGGGTGGGATGGGTCATTGTCTACATAATAGCTAGAATACAATGATACAGACATTACCGGTACAGTAGGGGTTGAAGGTTGGATGGGGTGGGTCCTTGTCTACATAATAGCGAGAATACACCTATACAGACATTACCTGTATACAGGATAGGTTTTGAAGGTGGGATGGGTCCTTGTCTACATAATAGCTAGAATACCCTGAGAACAGACAGTTACCGGTAAGAGTATGGGTTGAAGGTGGGATGGGTCATGTGTCTACATAATAGCTCAGAATACAATGATACAGACCATACCGGTAACCGTAGGGGTTGCAGGTGACTCAAAGGGTATTTAGAAACCTTTTAGTTTTATTTTTACTTTAACCTCTACTAGTTGGCTTTGAGTATGCTGTGGGCAGAAAACTAATTTTGGAGAGGTAATTATAAGAGTGTGAGAACTCTATTTAAGTATTGCTAATCTGGCGGGTTTTAATACCTCTGCGTCATAAACAACGTGAAAGGTTTAAACTCCCATTTCTTTGTCAATATTAAAAAGACCGCATTTTTCTACCGAAAAATGTACCAATTGTCTCTAAGTGGGATCTTGCGGGTATATTGTGTTTGCTTGATGGGGGTCTAGGGTGCAAACAACAGACCTCAACCTTAAGTGGACCTGTTTGTTAATTGCGAGAAGATGCCCCTTTTAAACAGAACTCAGACCCAATGGAATCCAGAACATAGTTAAAAGAACGGCTTCCGGTATCAGAAAGGGGTAATAGGAGATTTCCACTTGAAGGGATTTAGTCTGGACCCCTTTCTCCCGCATGTTTAAGCCCCATTGCTTTTTGTATATGTAAACATGTTCTGCCCCATTCTTTGGCGAATTTAAGAACTTTATGTCCAATTTCTGTCAATTATAGCGGACCTTTATGTGTGCGATTTTTTCCTGGCGAGTGGCGAATCATATAGCGAGCCTGTACTTTAAGAGCAACCGGTCTTCGGCCTGGGTGTTATTCCACCGCGCAAATTTACAATTATATTCTTGAAAGGTGGTCAAGGGTGTGGTAATTTTTAGCTTGATGGACAACGAAGCTAAAAACCTCCCAAATTCAGAAGTCTTCAAACTATCTCAACCAACCGGTTTAACCTACCACAGATCCTTCCAATCCTGCATAATATCTTTAAGGCGTCACACTATCTCAACCAACCCTTTTTACTACCACAGATCCTTCCCAAGCTGCATACTATCGTTAAGGCTAGTCAAACTATCTTCCCCAACCCTTCATCGCTATCCCGATTAATATTTTACAACCCCCGAGACCTCTACTCAATATTTGAAAGCTTAGAATGTTGACAAGATCATATACATATGCTGTACCGGCGACGTCCTGTTTAATTTTATTCTATGCTATGTTAAAACGATTTTGTGCAGGTTAACGAGGACTCTTGTGGTAGTAAAAAGGGTTAACCCTTTTTGTACGCAGTGTGACGTCTTTTGTCATTTAATTCTAGCTATAGTTAGACGAATTAGGATGGATGTATGGTCCACTAAAAGAATGACTTAAGGTACCGTAAGTCCTGCGTTGGCAGTTTAATGGGTACACGGCCTAAGACTGAATAAACTCATCTAATAGTTCCATGAATCATAATGAAAAGGACGTCCACGGTACTGTAAGGGTTAAGTTAGATGTTTCCAAGCCGTTATTTGATGGAGGCCCTTTTTAAACTGAAGAAAATCCATCCAATAACCGTTGCTAGTGTCTTGAAAAGGATGTCATCGTTAATGAAAGGGTTGAAAGTTGTTTTCAACCACCGGAAATGCATTTTGTGTGCCCTATATTAAGCACAGTAAATAACAAAAGAAACGCCTCCCTAGACCATCGCCCTATTGACGGCATGAAAACTCATATTAAGGTCCTTTATGGCAATTATGGATGCTGATTTTCACACAATCCCACCCCTACTCTATGCAACCTCTCCAACCCAAGAGTGAAACCTTTATTATTCTCATCTGTTCTTGTCTAAAATCCATTCAAACAGCCCAAGCTCTGGAACCTTCTCACATAATCAGTCTGGTCCCTTTCATCCTATAAACTTTTCAATTGCTTTCAAACTCAGTGTGGCCCGGCATTTATGCTGTATCCTGTAGTCAAAACATGTTTTTTTGTTTACTTTTGAAAATGTAGGTACCGTTCTGTACATCTGAGGTGGTTTTAAGGGGAGATTTGCACTTTGATTTATTTTATTTTATCCCATTTTCCCTCATGTTTAGCCTCTGTACCTTTTGAGATGTTTAAGACGTTTATGCCCCATTAGTTAGACTATTTTAAGACCATTCACATCTATTTCTGACACTGTTGTGACTTTTCAACACGATTTAGGGATTAATGTTTTCCTGGTGCACTGGACCGAGCCTGCAATTCAAGAGGAATCGGCCTTTGGCCGGGACATTTTTCTACCGAAAAATTTACAACTCTATCGTGATTGGGGTTCTAGGTTACAGGCGGAAAAATCCCAGCCCTAGTGGTCCCCTACTATGCCGTCCACAATAAAGTCTAACATGTGGATTTGTCTACACACTATATGTCTGTATGTATGTACTGTATTTATATACCCATGATTCACATACCCCATAGCTGGCGGTGGCCCGACAGTGAGACCGATCCCGAACAGAAACACAATGTAAGAGTTACACGTCTTACGGGTGCGGGACCACTTTTGCGTTCCCGCTCCCCTTTGATGTCTTATCCGTGGTACAGCTTGAAGGGGAAAAAGGATTCCTAGCCTCCCGCCCCAAGAAGGAAAAGTAGTACAGTAAAAAAAGACACCCAGAAACAGCTACGGTTGGTTAGAGGATGCCACACCTCACTCTGGATATGACCAGCCCTGCACCCTCACTGGACAGTAAAGGCAGCAAAGCAGAAGGCTCTCTCCCCGAGAGAGAGAGAGAGAGAAGACTGTCCTGTCTGTCTGTCTGTCTGTCTGTCTGTCTGTCCTGTCTGTCTGTCTGTCAACTCTCTGGAATGAACGAAATTGGTTTTGTGATACGTTGTATTGTAACTGATAAAATGTACAAGTAGATCCATATTTATACATTGTCGTTGCACGCGAGAGATATTGCAGTTTTCTTTGACTCATTAAGGGGAGATTGGTCGTTTTTTTCTGTCGGGCCCTTCTCCCCCATGTTTAACCCCAATTAGTTTCAGATTTTAAGGCCCGCTCGTCTCCTTAGTTAGCGCGATTGTTTAAGATGGTTCGCGCCATTCCTGTCAATTTTAAGATCTTTCGTGTCCCTTTAGGTTGTCGATATTTTCCTTGCGAGCGATAAGCGTCCCTGTATTTTAAGAGGAATCTGTATTTTCTGCCGACGAAGTCCATTTAAATAAATCTAACTAAATCGAACATACATTCCATTCCCCCATCAAAACTTTACTTTCATTATTTTATATATCGTTGTTAAGGGAAATAGTGGTTACTTTTTGTTCTACTTACTTATTTCTTTATCTCTTTTTGTTTCCCCAATCGCTAGACCTCCCATCACAGCTTTACAACACCATCTTAGACCCACTTTCCAAAGGTAAATTTGTAATTTTTTTTCGGCAGAAAAATTTCCCGTCCAAACGCCGGTTTCTCTTAAATTACAGATCTCACTCTCGCTGCGCCAAGAAAGAATCGACACCTATATGTCACAAAATGTTTTAAAATTTTTACAAAAATTCGGATGAATGTCAAAAATGGCTAAACTTAACGGGGGCGAATGATTTAAACTATCAAAACTAATGGGGCTAAAAGCGTGAGGGAGACACCCCCCCCCCCCTCCTCCCCACACACAAACACACTTAACTTTCTTAGACATATGACGCGATTTTGAGCCTATTAGGGGATACTTTCAAGTCCTTTGTTACCATCAGGGGTATTTAGAAACATTTAGCTTTCACTTCAACCTCTGTAGGTTGTCTTTGAAGTTTAGCTGTGGGCAGAAAACTAATTTTGGAGAGGTAATTATAAGAGTGAGATAACTCTATGTCTTATTGCTAATCAAAATGGCAACCTCTGCGTCAATAAATGAGTCTGAAGGGGTTAACAGCTCCAACTTCCCTGTATGTCCTGAAACTTACAGGTGGGCACCAATGATGCCCTCTTCTTTTTTCTAGGCTATTAGACGATGTTATTCAGAGTTAGGAGAGGGTGTAATGGGCAGAAGTGCCGGATTACGTTTGTGATGGCAATCTGTCCACTATGTAATTCCCACAGTTCTTTACCAAGCTGTATAACTCGCTAGTTTTTTACGATGTTATTCTCAGATTAGGATGGGTGTATATGGCAGTCAGCCTTGAAATTTGAGATAGTTTGTACTCCTTTGAATTCCCACAGATCCTTCCCTACCTGTATAAAATCGTCCTATGATAGCCCTACTAAACTTCTAAAAACGTGTCATAATTCCTCATTAATTCAGTTTTGGATTAATTGAGGAAGGTTTATCCCATGATTGGCTTGAGGCTCTTCCATAAGCTGCATAAAATTAAATCCAATGATAGCCAGAATTTAGGGGGTGTTTTTTTGGGCCCCCTTCTCCCTCACGTTTACACCCATTAATTATGACATTTTAGAGACGTTCAACCCCGAGTAGTTTGGCCCCTAGACCTTTCGACTCATTTCTTTGTACAAATGTTAATTGCGCTTTCGTGCCATTCAGGCGTCTTTTTTTTCTTGGCGATTCGATAGCGACCCTGCAATTTAGGATGATTTGTTTGAACACACAATGCCATACATTTATCTGGAAGGGAGTTCCTCGGGGGTATTTTTTTTAATCATGATGGATGTCTAGGGAGGGAAACTAATGAAAGTAATAAATGTATCTAATCAAATTCTCCCCTTAACCCCTTCTGTAACCAGCGACGGCCTGTTCATTATTTCCTGGCCAACTATTAAACAACTTTTTTGTCAGCTTCTGAAGGACGGCTGTGCATTAAATGGCTATACCTTACTATCTCGCTACATCCTTTTCCCCTACCATATATCCTTCATAAACTTCATAAAATATTGCGGTTAGGAAGGACGTCTATTCCTTAAATAGGCTTACTCTCAATAATCCTTTTTAGCTACCCGGTACCATATATAGCCTTCCTAATTTAAATAAAATGTCTTAAATGTAGCTGAACTCAAATATGACGTACATTGCTTCAAACTCCCGTGGTTCCAGGCATTTTGGCCTCGAACGTCCCTTGATTTTTGGCCCTGATCCCTCTTTCAACTCTGAGGGAGGAACTCGCTACAGGCCTTTCTGCTTTTTGTTCTCCCTCACACATAGAAAAAACACATAAGAAAGACGCCGTGCGTCACATAAGGGGTTAAGGGGGAAGGTAGTTGATTTTCTCCCTCCGATTAGTCCCATTTAGCTTTGAGATGTTAAGACGTTCGGTTCTGTTTGAGTTTGGCGATTTTGCCCCATTTCTTTGTCAAAATATAACTTCCTTGCGTGCCATTAAATAGGTGTCGATTTTTTCCTGGCGAGCGATAGCTAGCCTTGTACCAATTTAAGAGAGACCGGCCTTGATGCGGTCAGTTTTCTATGGAAAAATGTACAAATTTTTCCCTTCGAGGGTGTCTTGGGAGTATTTGCTTAGGCTTGAGTTTAATAATACATTATCTTCGAGGGATGTCCTGGGAGTATTTGCTTAGGCTTGAGGTTAAGAATAAATTAAATAAATATATAAACAAATAGACCAAAAGCTAGCCACTACCCCGCTTAAAATTTGTTTAAAATAGAACACGAATGTCAAGCAAGCGATTTGTATAACTTTCTACGATAATTGTGTTACAAATGCGATAAGGAGTTGCTTCTCATGCTTAAAAATGATGACTGATAATGCAAATAAGATAGTGATGGTGCAAACAGAAGATGGAAATTTCGCTAAAAACAAAGGTACAGTAATGTATAAAGAAAAGAAGTACATTGAGAGTATAATTACACAAACTGTAGGAGTCTATGTAACACAATGAACGAACTTAGAGCCTCTTGTTAGCAAAGAAAATATAGACATAATGTCGCTAACTTAAACGTGGATTAATATCAGAAACCAGGCCATTTTATTTAGCAGAATTTGCTATACCAGGATATAAGTTTGTTTTAAATATGACCGAACAAGTAAGAGGGGTGGCGGTTATATGCAGTGTATTGTCAGTAGTACATTAAAAAGCTGTATTAAATCAGTAATTAGACTAAATAACGATAATGAATTGTTTGGGTAGAGGTTAACGAAGGTAGTGAGAACCATAGTTATTGGAGTTATGTATAGACCGCCCAAGTTATGAGTAGAAATGAACGGAACTTCCTTATGGGAGGAAATTAAAATGGCATCAAGGTTTTTTAGCATTGTGTGGGTCAGTATTGGGGATTTTAATTTTCCGAATATAGATTGGCAAGCAACAACATAGGAGACTCTGATTCTGAAGGCGTTTATAGAGGTAGTACACGATAGTTTTTTATTTCAATTCATAGATACGCTATCTAGAGGTAATAATCTTATTCTCGATTTAGTTCTTCAGTAGAACAATGAACATATGGTAAATAATGGAGAGATAGGGGACCACCTAGGCAATAGTGACGCACAATTCTGTGGATTTTAATATACAATGGAAAGGTTATACCAGATAGAATACAACATTAATACCTGACTTTAGAAAAGCCAATTATGGTGGGTTAAGAAGATCCCGACCTATTAAGCGGACCCTATGGTCAAACTTAAGTCGATCCAGGTGGTCCAAATGAGTGTACCCCTTCTCAGGCCAACCTTTCATCTTAAGTCAGGAAGAGACGTCAACCTTGGTAGAGACATACGATAATTTTATCAAGTCCCGTATTCGATGCACAAAATAAATACATCCCCAAAAGAAAAAATTTAGATCAACACAGAACCAACCCAAATGGATTAATACAATATCTATTAGATCTTCGAGTACAAAAGAGTAGGAATATATAGAAAAATTAGAAAAGGCGAAATTCACCTACTTGCTTACTATCAGAATCTATCAAGACAGGTAAAAAAGGATATTAGGAAAGAAAAAAGAAATTATGAACTTAAGGTTGCCAATGACCTCCAAAAATAATACCTAAAAGCTTTTTACCAACTATAAAGAAATCCAAGGTTAGAGATGTAATTGGTCCCCTTAAAACTTTCGATAGGAGAAATGACAGAAAATGTATTTAGACATGTGCACTACATTAAATGGTCCATTTCTTTCCCGTTTCCACTACTGCAAATTTGGCACAGCTTCCAGAAGTCCGTAAGGTATATAGCGATAGTATAGAAAATAGGTTAAGTACGGTTACTATAAGTAGAAAATGATGTGCTTAAGGAAATTGACAGACTAGAAACGCGAGGTCCCTAAATCGCCTTGTCCTGATGCTTATATTCTCTAGTTATTAAAAGAATGTAAGGGGCTGATTTAAGTTACCCATTAACATTTTTATTTAACAAGTCATTGGAGACCGGTATAGTGCCAGAAGCTTTGAAGCTTGCCCACGTAGTTCCGATCTTCAAAAAAGGTTGACAAATCAATAGCATCCACTTACCGTCCCATTAGTCTTTACATCAATCATAGGACGACTACTAGAGTCAATTATTGGCTAGTAAAATTAGAAAAAACCACTTAGATACATTTAATTTAATAAATTCTTCTCATCATGTATTCCCTCAGGGACGTTTCGTTGCCTATACTAATTTGCTTAGTGTTTTCTCAGAGGTATAAATGAAGTCAGCGATAACACTGACAAGTCATATGATATAATAATTTTAGGATTTTCAGTAAAGCTTTCGACAGAGTCCCCCACGCGAGATTGATGAGCAAGGTTGAGGCGCATGGAATAGGTGGGGCGTTGTTGGGATGGATTAGGTCATGGCTAATTTGTAGGAATCATAGAGTCAGCATAAATGTAACGAAGTCAGAATTGGGAGCAGTCAAAAGTGGTGTCCCCCATGGATCTGTATTAGGTCCATACTGTTGTTTGTTATATACATAAAGTGACCTTGATTTAGGTATAACTAGTAGGATAAGAGAATTTGCAGACGATACCCCGATGGGGAGAACAATTGATTTCAGATAGAGATTAGAGAGTGCCTCCAAAGGGATCTAGATACCTTACACGAACTGTCAGTAAATTGCCAGCATGAAGTTTAACATTGACAAATGCACTGTATTAAAGATAGGGAAGATGCATACACAATGTTAAATAAAACCTAGCTAATGGGGAATTAGAAAACTCGAATTGTGAGAACGATCTAGGTGTGTTTGTTAGCAATGATTTGAATGCCTAGACAACAGTGTATAAGCGTTTCGAAACAAGGCAAACAGCATTCTCGGGTTCATCTCCAGGCATGTGAGTAACAGAACTGCTGATATTATCTTAAAACTTTTATACTTGTCCTGCGTGAGACCCCCTATGGATTATGCCTGTTCAATTTTTGGTGTCCTTATTACCGAATGGACAATAGATTCATTGGAGAGAGTACGAACACGTAGAATGACAAAACATGATCCATAATATAAGAAATCTTCCGTAGAAAGAAAGGTTGAAGAAATTAGGCTTACCCATTCGTTAGAGAGACGCCAGGGAGTTAGAGGGGATATGAGAGAGGTGTTCAAGTGGGTTAGTGTGATTAACAAAGGGGACATGTCAAATGTTACTAACGCTCAGTGGATAGCGAAAGAACTCTTACCAATGGTTTCAAAAAAATTAGCTAAATTTCGTTTCAGAAAAGATATAGGCAAATATTGGTTTGTGGTAACATAGTTGTAGATGTTTGGAATGGACCTACCAAGTGCTATAGTGGGATTAAAAACGATAGGGATCTTTAAGATAAAATTGGATAAGCATATTGACGAGAAGGGTTTGGTGTGAAGGGGGATCAGCAGGGTTGGGTCCAATACAGCGCTCTGCAGACCCCCGTAATCCTGCGTTACTCTCTAACCGGTTTGGTAAGATGATCCTCCAGGGTATTAGAGGGTTGAGCCTATCATTGGGCTTTGTAATTGATTATTGTGTGGGACAGGGATCTGCATTGCTTAGGCCAATCGGCTTTCTGCAGACTCCCATTTTCTTATGTTCTTATGTTCTTAATAGTTGGAGTATTAGAATAGTTTATGCAGATTAGGAAGAATCTGTTCTCCCTCTCAGTTCACTAAGGCAACATTCTTGCATTTAAGGGGATGTTTTCAAAAGTTTGCTCCCTAGACCTTCATCAAGATTAACCGGATTACACCCCCTAGACCCCCTTTCCAAGATATATTTGTAAATTTTTTCGATAGAAAAAATTTCCCAGCCGAAGGCCAGTTCCTCGTAGATTACAGGCTCGCCTTTCGCTCGCCAGGAAATTCTCGACACCTCAATGACCCAAAAAGCTTTATAAAATATGACAAAGCCATAGGGTGAAAGGTCTTTAAATCGCCAAACTAATTTAAGCCGAAACGTATTAAATCTGAAAACTAATGAATCTAAACATAAGGAAAAAAAAAGAAAGGAGACCAGAAAAAACGGCCCATCTCCGCTTACTGTACAGATATACAGGCGTTTATATATATTGGGCGAATGTTATTGGGATGGTGGCAAGGGGGTACGGTGGAGGAGGGGGGGTGGGGTTATAGTTTTTAAGGTATATGGTGTAGTGAACAGGTGAATTGAGATAGTTTTTTATAACCCCCTTCGATAACCTCGAGATCCTGCTTCAGAGCTGAATAAAATCGTCTATTGATAGCCAGAATTAATGTGGAAAATGGCTTTAATTTACGGAAACGCTTTTGAGGAGTTTGGAGAGTAGGAGACGGAGGGGGTATTGGGGTGGGGATTGGGGTTCACACTTATTTCACCACCCCTACCGGGTATCACACGAGCGCTTTTTCCCTCAACATTTATCCTCAACCACTGGTCTGGCCAGCTTATTCGGTTCACATATAAAATATTTTCCGTTGCCTAAATGCATCCCACCACTAGTCTATGTTTTCGATACCGGTTCAAAATTTTCCAAAAATGTTGCCCGTAGAAAATGTGTTAATCATGAATGTTGACTATAAAAGCTCTCGTGTGCTCCCTGCGTTAGTTTTGGAATCTCGCCTTCGATGGACACAGCTAAACGTGGACGTCCGCTGGTGATACCTTATAAAAGGTAAGCGGTATAGAATTGACCCTAGAGAGCCTTCCCAAGCTCTGGAAAATCGTCCTAATGCGGAAAAGGGCCAAAATGTCATCAATTTAACGAAAATATTTCATAGCCTGTGATAATAGTTTAGGGAGGAGGGAAGGGGTATTGGCGGGGGTGGGGGGGGGGGGGCCGCCGGGGGCCCGGCGGGGGGCGGTTGATTATTTTGAACGGAGTTAATAGATCAATAGCTATAGTAGCAAACCGTAGAGGGCCTAAATCAACTAAATTCGCCTAATGATCTCCGGAGTGGCAATTAAGAGTAGGGCATCAATAATAATAAACAGTATGTGATCAAAGTTTATGGAGGAAGGATGGAATATGAACACCAGTGGTATTGAAAAGTGTCTCATCAAAGTTCGTTGCCATTCACCTATTTCGGATTATGGGAAGTATATCTCTGGACAGGAATACTATATAAATATGATTATCTATATATCAACTACACAACTAACCTAACTCTATTGTCATACCATCTAAGGACAAGCAAGTTCCATCCAAAAATCAATCACCGAAAGTTACTAATTGCATAAATAAAACCATCGGGAATCCACGATTACGTAGGAGTGGGCTAATCCTGTGGCAGTGAGGTTAGGTTTAGAAGATGGTTGATTGAGATAGCCTTTACGGCTTTTAATACCCACAGAACCCCTTCCTAAGCTGCAATACACCGTCTAATGATAGCCTAAATACCCTGCTACAGACGCGTCAGAGCTTATCAAAGAAGTTTAATGAACCAGTGTGATAATGGAACTACTCAGATGATGAGCCAACTATAACCCCTTCTGTAACCGGCGACGTCTTTTTTCATATATTCTTGCTATATATTTAGACGACTTTGTGTCAGCGTTAAGAGGGATCTTTTTGGTAGTAAAAAGGGTTACTCGAGAAAGTTCCAAGTCCTGTATATTTGCTGGAGGTCCCCTTTGAAACTGAATAAAATCATCTAAGGGGTCCCCTCGCTTTTTATTTATTTTACTTATTATCTCTCCTTTCTCTCTTTCCCTGGCTTGTAATCCATTCGGCCCCATTCAGCCAACTGTTTTAAAGACGTTTAATATCCCCATCCAGGTGTTTACTCCTTCCTAAGGCGAGCGATAGGGAGCCAGCATTGTATGGATAAAACCGGCTTCGCCGGAGACATTTTTCTATCTCGCTAATGTACACCTTTACCTTGCTGTGTCCAAAACACAAATATATACTGTATAGGCTGACTGAGAATCGCTACCGCTCGCCAGGAAAATATTGACACCTGGCTGGGGGGAAACGTCTTGAAACAGAAGGCTGTATGGGGGCGCATGGAGACAAACCAAAGAGAGAGGGAGAGAAAGAGAGAAAAATCGAGTTTGTGCTCCTTTAAGTGCGTAGTTCCTGTGCAAAGGGAAGTCAAAAGCTGTGGCCTAATGGAATTAGAGAGTACCTATAAACTGAACGTGGACCTGTTATAACTTGTTTGATATTATTATTATTATTATCTTTGAGGAAGAGGTCTTTCATCAATTCATTTATGTGACAAAATGGCGGCGTGGTCGTTTAGGGAGGTTGGGTGTCAGTAGTATAATTAGTTACGCACCAATAATTTTTAACTTTGATTTCTTGCGCTTAAACATTTAAATGATTTTATGCTTAGTTTAAGAAGGACCTAATAGTCGTGTATTTTCGTCTAATGGCGAAAAATGTCCCGGGCTGGACCTTCTAGAATTTACTTGGTGGGGTAGTGGGGAATTGGAGGTGGGGTAGGGGGTAGGTTGGAAGGTGGGTTGGGGGGGCAGGACATAGGGATGGGTTCAGTCTGTGCTGGAACTCAGTGGGGGTGATACTTGTGCTCGTGGTTCTTAAAAGGGGGGTTAGGGTGTATTTATTGGTTTAATTCATGCAGACCCCCATTTAGTTTTTTTCGGTAGAAACTTGCGCCGGCTGAAGGCTGGTTTCCCCCTATGTGGCCAGGACATCTAAAATAGCACGAAAGGTCCTAAATATAGACAAAAGAGATGGTGAGAAAGGTCTTAAACATGCAGAGAGACGATTGCCCCCCCATGCAACAAACAGTTCCCTTTCAAACCCAACCCTGTGGTGCCAGTCCTTACTTTGTTGGTGTTAAGAAGAATGCTAGATAATAAATACCAATTCCATACTGTATTCTTTTATATACTATTTAAGTTTAATTTCTGATCTATAACTTATTAACCAGTGTGTGGGTTTGTGTGTTGTGTGTGGTACCGGTACCCAAGTGGAGGAGTGGGGACGGTGGGGGGAGCGAAAGTGTGTGTGTGTTTTGGGGGGGGGGGGGGGGGGGGGGGAGAGGAGGAGAACCAGTGGGGAGGGTGGAGTGGTGGAGCGAAATAGGGGGAGGAGCCCCTCTACCATAACTACAGTAGCATGGTAACAGTATATCAGTATATTTTAACTGCCACAGTCGCTTAAGGAGGACCTATATATATATAAGGTATATCTGTGTCAGTTTAATAGGTAAACAATGGTTCAAGCTGAATAAAATCATCTAATAGTTTAACCAGAATATACTGAAGAAACGTAACCAAGTACTATCTATCTATTGCCCTGACGGCCACAATCCCCGAAGGGGTGGGACACCACGAACCGCCCCCCATGCACCTCTGTTCCCCAGTCATTCGACCGCCCCTCCTCCCAACCCAGCCAACCGCCTTCATTCATATCCCCATCCTTCCATACCAAGTGATATTAGTGGTCAAGAACGATAGGGAGCTTTAAGATAAAAATTAGATAGGCATAATGGACGAGACTATGTTATTGAAGATTCATTATCTTTTTTCAATTCCATCGCAATAGAAATGATTCATAGGATTACAAAAAGTCCAAATACAACTTATTATGTTTAAATGTCCTACAGGAGTTAGTATAGATGCAGTTTCGAGAGATAGATAGATAGAGAAAGAGAAGTTGCAGAGGGGAAAGTGACCGCATAAACGAACTATTATGAGACGGACTTAATTGGTTCTGAAAAGACAAAGTAGGAAAATCTTGTATTGGAACTCTTTTTTCAATGTTATTATTTGTGTGTGCTGGAAGGAACTATTGTTTTCAATTCCATCGCATTAGACATGATTCATATATTACAAAAAAGTCCCCAATACGACATTAGTTACGTTTTTATGTATAGGGAGATAGATAGATTAGCATTAGAGAGATAAAACAGATAGAGATAGAGAGAGAGTGGCTAGGGGCGAGCGGCGATAAAATACCACCTCCCACACCACCACGCACACACATCACAGCACACACCACACACACCACCCACACAACACAACCCCACCACACTAACACTAACATACATCTACAATACAGACTGTACACTTTAAAAACCCACATAATCATTGGGTCTTTCCTTTAGGGGAGGGAGAAATTGGGTGTGCCAGGTCAAGATTTTGGAGACTGAGCGATAATAATAGAAGAAACGGCATTTAGATTAACAACGTAGTTTTGTTCAAATATATTCGTGCATTTCTTTGTCATATCGTTCAAACATGTTCGAGACCTTCGGCAATTTTTGTTGACCCCCTTGACGTGTTTGATCGTATTTAATTCTGGCCACCATACGACGATTTTTATACAGCTTAGGAAGGATCATCAAAGGGGTAAAGATTTCCAAGTAACGTCTCTGACTTTCACATGCCCTTCCTAACAATGACGCTTGAATGAACCAAATGGCGTCCGGTTAGCCGATTTTCCGTTAGTGTAGGGTCGTTAGGGGGGTGGGGAAGGGGGGGGTGGTAGCTAGTTTTCACTACACTTATGAATGAAACGGACTTAAATTTCTGAAAGATAAAGCAAATATTTTTATTTACTCTCGTTTAAATTTATTATTTGTGTGTTAGAAGGGTAATATTGTTTTCAATTCTTCATCGTATTAGAAATGATTCACTAGTTTAAAAAAACCCAAACAAATAATATATGTATAAGGGAGATAGATGCATTTAAATAGATACACAGACAGAACATCTCTGGTGGTGCGGACGTTCCTCTTCACTTCGTTCGGAAACTTTTCTCTCTCTAATTTCGGAACTTTTCTCTCATCTTAGTCGGAGATTAAGATGATGTGTGGGCCAATCGGCGTTCAGCAGACCCGCCGTAATCATTGTGTTAATTCCTGACCATTTTGGGGTGGGGGCAGTACTCAAGGTATTAGTCAGTTGGGCCCATAATTCGGCCTTGCAATTGGGGTTGGGTGTGCCTTGTATGGGCCGATCAGCTTTTGCATACTCCCCTTTGTTCTTATGGGTCTTATGTTCTTATGATAACGTTATTATCTATTCTTTCAATTCAACAGCTGAGCTTCTGGAACTTTCTTACATAAATCAGTCTGTCGCCTTCCATCCTATTACGTAAATTGCTTCAAACTCCGCGTGTTCCATGCATTTTGGCTTGAACGTCTTTCCTTTGATTTTGGCCCTATTACGGTCTGTTCAACTCAGCGGGGAGGCACTCGCCACAGGGTCATTTTCTGCTTTTTTGTCTCGCCTCACTCACATAAGCAAAAGTCATAGGGGAGGGGGGGGGGAGCTCCTAATCCCTAGGCAAGATTGTTTTTTTGTTTTTAATTCTGAAAGTGACGATAACCGGTACATGTGTGGTTTTAAGGGGTGATTTTCCACTTGAGGTATATTTGTCCCTCTTCTCCCCTCGTGTTTGCCACTTATTAAGTTTTTGAGAGTTTAATAAGTTTCTCTCACTTAGTTTGTCGATTTAAGACCATTCGCCTGCCCATTCCGACAATTTTGAGGGGGTACACATAGGAGTCGATGTTTTCCTGGCGAGCGATACGCAAGCCTGCAATATAAAGAGGAATCGACCTTTGGCTAAGGACATGCAACAAAATGGGGGAGAAATTAGTGGTTGTCTCGGCAATGTTTTCCCAAGCAATTAGATTAATTTATTATTCCAGATTATGAAGGAATATTTGGTAATTCACGAAGGGGGTTTAACTGAGATGTGGTTTTATTAGTTTTGATGCCCACAGATCCCTTCCTAAGCTGCTCAAGATCGTCAACGCTAAAACGCTTCTAGGTTTTAAGGGGGGGTGATCGTGTTTTTGTTCTGCATTCCTTTTCTAATCTTTCCTCTGTTTCTACTTTCTCGGCTTGTATCCATTTGGCCTACCATTCAGCAGCCTACTGTTTTAAGACGTTTATTTTCCGCATACCAGGTGTCATTTATTTACTGGTGACGTAGCGGTAAGCAAGCCAGCATTATTTATATTTTTATTTTGTTTGACATGCAGTCAATTTTGTACATTTTTCCGATAGAACAATGTCTACGGCGAGCCTGATTTCTTCATATACTGAGGCTTCCGCTTATCCGCTCGCCAGGAAGAAATCGGGGGACACGTAGATGGGGATAAACGTCTTTAAAATAGTTTGGCTTGAAATGGGGCCGAATGGAATACAAATCCAGATAAAGAGAGAAAAGGACAGAAATACAACAACAAGCTAGGGTTTACGGTGTTTTTCAGGCTTTTTGATATGAAGTTTCTTTAGTACAATCTATATATGTTTAGTTGTTCCTTGCAAGACCGCTATCAAACTTGAAAAACACACCCCCATGACCCTCCATCGAGATAAATTTGTATATTTTTCGGTACTAGAAAAATGTTCAATGAGCCGAAGGCCGGTTTCCTCCTAAAATTGACGGCTCGCTATCGGCTTGCCCTTTATGCTGAAAAAACTAATCTCCTAAATGGCACGAAAGGTCCTAATCTTGACAAAGAAATGGGGCGAAAGGTGTTAGTCGCCCAGTAGATGGGCCCAGGAACGCACTTAAATCGCAAAAACTAATGGTGCTAAGCAAGAAGGAAAAGGGTCCAGAAAAAGCAACTATCCCCCCTTAACCCCTGTCTGTACCTCTAACAACCATCCCCAACCTTAACCCCGTTCCTGTAACCATATAACAACCATCAACCCCTTAACCCCTTCTGTACCTATAACAACCATCCCCCCTTAACCCCTTCTGTACCTATAACAACCATCCCCCCTTAACACCCTTCTGTACCTATCCCAACCATCCCCCCTTAACGCCCTTCTGTACCTATAACAACCATCCCCCCTTAACCCTTCGTACTATAACCCATCCCCCCTTACCCCTTCTGTACTATACAACCATCCCCCCTTAACCCCTTCTGTACCTCTAACAACCATCCCCCCCTTAACCCCTTCCTGTACTATAACAACCATCCCCCCTTAACCCCTTCTGTACCTATCCAAGCACTCCCCCCTTAACCCTTCTGACCTATAACAAGCCATCCCCCTTCCCTTACCCCCTTCTGTACAACTATAACAACCATCACCCCCTTAACCCCATTCTGTACCTATAACAACCTTCCCCCCTTAACCCCTTCTGTACCTATAACAACCATCACCCCCCTTAACCCCTTCTGTACCTATAACACCCATCTGCCCCCTTAACCCCTTCTGTACCTATAACACCATCCCCCCGTAACCCCTTCTGTACCTATAACGCCTAGAAAAACCCATCCCACCCCCTTAACCCCTTCTGTACCTATAACGCCTATAACCATTTCCCCCCTTAACACCCTTCTGGACCGGTAACGCCTATACCAACCCTACCCCCCGTTAACCCCTTCTCGAACCGGTAACGCCCATATAACTTCCATCGGGCCCCTTAACCCCTTCTGTACCGGTACGCCTATAACCCATCCCCGCCTTAAAAAACCCCTTCTGTACCGGTAACGCCCTATAACAAAGACCATCCCCCTTAACCCCTTCTGTACCGCGTAACGCCTATAACTATCCCCCCTTAACCCCCTTCTGTACCCGTACCGCCGAGTTATAAATAACCCACAAATCAAAAAAAAAAAATAATAAACCCCTTAACCCCTTCTAATGCCGGTAACGCCTAAATAACTAATCAACCCCCTTAACCACCTTCTGTACCAAGGTAAAAATAAAATTAAAAATAAAAAAATAAATAAAAATCATTAAAAAAAAAAAAAAATAAAAAAAATATAAAATAAATAAAAAATACACACCCAACCAACCAAAAAAAAAAGAAAAAAAAACTATAACCAACCCCCACCCCAAAAATAAAAAAAACCCAAACTATAAAAATAAAAAAAAAAAAAAAAAAACAAAAAAAAAAATAAAAAAAAAAAAATAAATAAATAAAAATAATAATCAAAAAATCAAAAAAAAATAACAAAAAAAAAAAAAAAAAAAAAAAAAAAAAATAAGCAAAAAAAAAATAAAAAAACAAACCCAAAAAAAAAAATAAAAAAAAAAACCCCCCCCCCCCCACGAACCCCCCCCCCCTTCCCATAAAAAAACAAAAAAAAAAATAAAACCAAGAAAACCCCCCCCAAATAAAAATCTAAAAAAAAAAAAAACACCTCAAACCCCCCCCCCAAAAAATTAAAAAAAAAAAAATATAAAAAAAAAAAAAAAAAAAAGATAACACCACCCAACCCTCCCCCCTTACCCCCTTCTGTACCGGTGACGCCTATCAACAACAACCCCTTCTGTGACGCCAATATTTCCACTGATTTTTTGACAAACTTCTACTGTTGAAATATAGAGGTCGAATTTTGTACATTTTTAAGATATGGGTGTCTTTGCCTTTCGTCTCGTCGTGCAATTTTTAATTACTTTTTTTCGTGAGAGGAGATTGATTGAATTGATTTGGGGTCGAATATTTTTCATTTTAAGATATGGGGTTGTCTTTGGATTCGTCTCGTCCGTCGCGATTCCAACGAGTTATATTGTTTTATTTAAAATTCAATTTGACACCATTTTAGGTTAGGTTATGATATTTACTTTTTCGTGTAGGGAAATTGTTGATTTTGGTCGAATAATTTATCAATTTTAAAATATGTGGTGTCTTTGAATTCGTCCTCGTCGGTGCATTCCAACGGTATCGAATTTTTTTTTTAATTTTTTTTTCCCAATTTTTATCTAGACGGTGGATCTAGGGGGTGTTTTTACGATCGCGGCACTTGGTGTAGGGTCAAATAAGTAATAAAAAAGATAGAAACGATATACGTTTAAAGTCCCCTTCTTACCTAAGTCCATTAACCTTTGAACAAAAAATAAATTACGAGATAAAAAGTCTTAATAGCCGAACTTTTTCGCAAATAACAACACTGTCAATGAAGAACACACGCCCGCCTCTGACCAGCGTCCAACGACAGACCTGGGCCTCCCCTCCCCTCCCCCTCCCTCCTGGCAATTACCTCAGTCTCCCCCTGTTTTGTTAACACCCCTTCCACCCCTATTTAACGTAATTTTCGCGGTCATTATTCTGGTAACCATTAGACTGGTCAGGGAGATCCAGTTATTCTGGGGGGGTCAGGGAGGGTCAGGGGTCAGGGAGTATGTTCGGTAGGGTCAGGGACTATGTCCGGGGGGCCCGGGGGGTTCCATGGTGAGTAATGTACCAGTGGGGTCAAGGGGAGTATGTTCCGGGTGTTTCCTTGCGTTTAATGGTGAGTTTATTTCAAACAACTCAAATGGGTAAATATGCATCTCCGCCCCCCCCTTTTAGTAACACAGGATCCTGCTTAAACTGGGTACCATTAGAAACCGATTTCCTTTGGTTCATGATTCTACCTCATTATTCAAATTGGTCAATACAACTTTGATTTCTTATAGTAAAACGGTCCTTCTTAAACTGCATACAAATCCCTCTACCGTTTAGCCATAATCCAAGGTAACAGGCGTCATGGGGGCTGAATGGGTGACACCCTTTTTTTTCCCTCATCCCCTATTTTTTTTGCGATTGAGGTAAACTAAAGAAACTCGTCTACTGGTATAACCATATATAATGAACATATGCGTAATAGGTGGTGAAGGGGTTAAAACCCGTTCAGTAACCGGTGAAACGTCTCTGTTTCGCTTATTCGGACCATCTATTAGATTTTCAGCTTAGGAAGGGCCTCTAGTAATATTAATGCTTCAAACTATCTCCACCAACCCAGATACTTCCTAAGCTGCCATAATATCGTTTAAAAAACCCGTTCAGTACCAGGGACGTATATTGGCATTTAGACGATTTATATTCAGCTTAGTAAAGACCTCTGGCAATACTGAAGCTTCAAACTATCTCAACCACTACCACAGAACTCCTTCCTAAGCTGCATAATATCGTTTAATTAGATGGTACTCAAAGGGGGGGGGGGGATCTAATCACGGCTTGTAGATTAACAAACATTCTGAATGTTTCGTGAGTTCGTAAAATCCAGTTTTATCATTTCGGTACATCACAACTGAACATATTTCGATACTCAATACCTTGCCACCACACTCCTGGCATATTCATGAACACAAGAGACTGGTAATTAAAGGCCTACATTATATCGAACATAAGACAAAATAAATAAAAAAAGGTCACCCATAAAATCAGCCAAGCGTCGTCCATAGAAAACTCGTTCGCGCATCTGAGCTAACCCATTTTCTTTTATTACTATTAGAGGGTAACTATTCTAAACCTATATATATGGATAAGGGAAGCATTTGTACGTTACGTCCACATGTCCTCCCCAACTCACCCTATATACAGCATAAATTCATCCAGAACATCTCAATTATGATAATATTTTCCCAGAACACGCACTTGTTTGTATTGCACTAATGTGAATAAGAAAGGTGATTTGATGAAATAACTTGAATTAATTAATCACTTAAATATATACTGCATAATAAATTGCGGACATATTTAAGAAGAGGTTCATTAGCTTTCCAATGGTATCTAAATCATTAATGTACGATCAAAACTAATATTTTTTCCTGGTCAACATTTTCGCTTCACTTAACGCTCTCTGCTCTGTAGGACAATATTTTTTATGATATTTTCATATGCGCATCTTACGTCCATCGAAAATGTCCGTCGGCCATGTTTTTCACACCTCTTCGCTCCCACTCATTTTCACCGATAAAATGTGAGACAGTGGATATATTTTAAATCGCGCTATATAGGACTTTTCATTAGCTTTCCAATGGTTTAGTATATCATCAATGTACGATAAAAACTTCTATTTTTGCCGAATATTGTCTCGTCTGTGCGCCAAAATCATCTAATTAATGGTCAACATTTTCGGTTCAGTGTACGCTCCATTTAAACATCATTTAACCCTTTGAGTACCAGCGACGTGTGCTATATTTTATTATAGCTTCATTTTGACTATATTATGCAGCTTATGAAGGATCTGTGTAGTTAAAAGGCTTGGTTTAGACTATATTATGCAGCTTATGAAGGCTAAAAGGCTAGACTATATTATGCAGCTTATGAAGGATCTGTGTAGTTAAAAGGCTTGGTTTAGATAGTTTGAAGCCTTATTATTGCTAGAGATCCTTCCTAAGCTGAATAAATCGTCTTATAAGTTTCCAGAATATGATGAAAGGACGTCCCTGGTACTGAACGGGTTAAGGATCGATACAGTTTTTAGATATTAATTTCCTATATCGGCAATGCATACAGATTACTATAATCTTTGAACCTAGGTTAGGTTAGGCTAAAACGTGTCATATTCCTCATTAATTAAGTTTGGATTAATTGAGATGTATTTTCAGCAACTATATTTTGGTTAACCCTTTAGATTATGGTGCATACTGACACTTTCGTCTGGCTATTATTAGACGATTTTATACAGCTTAGGAAGGATCTGTTGAATTAAAAGGGTACATACACACTAATCTAATTAACCCATTTGACTTACATACTCTTCCTAATCTGTATACAATCATCCAATAATAGCCAGAAAAGAGAAGCATTGCATCATCGTAACTCCTTCAACACGATCACGTATTTTTCGTCTAGGGGATGGGGGTGGGGTGGGGGGATGGTGTATTTATTTGCTCATTCATAGCTATAAATATAGGGAAATATTTATATAATTCAACCAAAATCAACAATTCTCCCTCACGAAAAAGTAAACAAAAAAACATGTTTTGCCTACGGATACAGCCAAAATGCCTGGACACACTGAGTTTGAAGCAATTTAAAAGTTATAGGATGAAGGACAGACTGATTATGTGAGAAAGTTCCAGAGCTTGGCTGTTGAATTGAAGAAAGATTGAGAATAAAGTTTCACTCTTGGGTTGGAGAGTTGCATAGAGTAGGGATTGTGTTGCAAGACTTATTGAAATCAGCTTCCAATTTGCCAATAAGGACCTTAATATGAGTTTTACTGCCGTGAATAGGGAGATGTATAGGGAGGATTTCTTTTGTTATTACTGCTTAATATTTTTTGTTTCTATGATTGAGACATCCAAAAGGCAACTGCCTATAGCGAGTGCCTCCCCCATAGTTGAAAGAGTGACAGGGCCAAAATCAAGGGACGTTCGAGCCAAAATGCCTGGACACACGGAGTTTGAAGCAATTTAAGTCATAGGAAGAGGGAAAGACTGATTCTGGGAGAGAGTTCCAGAGCTCAGATGTTGAGTAGAAGAAAGTTTGAGAGTACGTTTCACTCTTGGGTTGGAGAGTTGCACAGAGTGGGTGGGATTGAGTTGCAAGACGGTATCACGTGCCCTACGTAAAGGATGCACTGGGATAGCTCTGAAGAACACGGATATTATAGTAGCGATAGAATAGCGAGAGATGCACATTGCTCGAGAGAGAGATTGCAGAGAGTTGTGAGTGGACGGGTATGATACAGCCTTCCTTTCAACTGTCTAGGAGAGCGTGTGAAAACTCCCCACACTGTTACAATACTCATACAAGGGGCACTATCCCTGTACAGTTCAAGAAGCTGTGCAGGGAAGAACCCCCCTTAGCCTTATGGGGGGGGCAGGGAAGGAAGGGGTAGGGTGGTAGGGGTGGGACAGGGGGCAGGGGTGCGGGGAAGGACTGGGTGGTTTAAAAAACCAACCACAGCCCCCTAAACCCTACCCCCCCTAATATCTCTAACCCCCCAGCTAACCGGGAACCCTACCCTCCCCCCCTCCCCCCGCATCCCTAGGAACCCTACCTTCCCTTATGTGGGTAAAACACGTATAGCCTTTTTTAGCCCCTCGTCTTATTTTAATGTTTAAAAATTCCATAGACGAGTTATTTATTAGTGCACACAAATGCATTTCCGGTGGTTGAAACAACTTTCATTACCGATGACATCCTTTTCAATACACTAGCAACGTTAGGACGATTTTCTTCAGTTTAAAAAGGGCCTCCATCAAATAACGGCTTGGAAACATCTGACGTCCTTTTCATTATATTCAGGCAGTTACTATTAGATTAGTTTATTCATTAAACTGCCACAAACCATAATTCATTCTTTTAGTGACCATACATGCTTCCTAAGCTTCACACAATCGTCTAAATATAGCTAGAATTAAATGACAAATACGTCACTGCCTCACTGGTACAGAAAGGGTTAACACTTTTTACTACCACAGATCCTCCTTAAACTGCACAAAATAGTTTAAATAGAGAATAGAATAAAATTAAAAAGAAGTCACCGGTACAGAAGGGGTTATAATTATGATCTTCATGTCTTCAAATATTGAGAAAAAATCGTGGTTTTCTCGGTAATAAGTACGCCAAGATTAAGGGGATAGTTCCACTTCTGGGATATTATTCTGAACCCCTTTCTCCCTCATGTTTAGGCCATTAGACCATCCTTGAGTTTATTATCTATTTCAACAACTCAAATGGGTAAATATGTCCTCAGCTTAGTAACATAGGTCCTGCTTAAACTGTTACCATTAGACGATTTCCTTTTTGGTTCATGATTCTACCTCAATTATTCAAATGGGTCGACCAGTCAATAAATTTAAAGGGAAATGTGACGACCGCTTCAGTTCGGGTGACGTCATTAATTCCGTATATTTTGGCTATTATAAGCAGCTTGGGAGCCCCTTTCAAGATAAATTTGTAAATTTTTCGGTAGAAATTTTTTTCCCGTCCGAAGGCGCTGGTTTCCTCTTAATTTACAGGCTCCCTACAGCTTGGTAGATAGAGATCCTAAACTGAATAAGATCGATCGTAGCCAGACTTACTTCGCCGGTACAGGATTTTTTTTTTTTTTCTGGCCCCACTTCTCTCTCCCTCATATTTATAGTGGACCTTTCACGACCCCCCCCCCCCCCCCTCCGGGCTACGCTTAGGGCCTGTATAGGAGACACATGTGTCAGTAAAGACCCCTCCACCCCATTACGTAATTTTCATGTATTCTGGTTAGGATTTTCTTTAGTTTGTACCTGTAGACTCAAATGGGTAAATTACTATGTCAATAAACAATCTTAGTAACATAGGTCCTCAAGCTGCATAACATCTAATGTTATGCTAATGTAATGTAATGCTGTTCTACTCAACAGCTGAGCTCTGGAACTCTCCCCCATAATCAGTCTTTCCCTCTTCCTATGACATTGCTTCAAACTCCGTGTGTCCAGGCATTTTGGCTCGAACGTCTCTTGATTTTGGCCCTGTCACCCTTTCAACTATGGGGGAAGCACTCGCTATAGGCCTTTTGCCTCCCTCATATCACTTAAAAAAAAAAAAAATCAAAGGTAAAAAGACGTCATTCCAGCTATTGTTAGGAAGGGCATGTGAAAGTCAGAGAGTTACTTGAAATAGTCTTTACCCCTTTGATGATCCTTCCTAAGCTGTATAAAATCGTCTAATGGTGGCCAGAATAAACGATCAAACACGTCAAGGGGGTCAACAAAATTGCCGAATCTCGAACCGTTGAACGATATGCAAAGAAATGCACGAATATATTTGAAAAACTACGTTGTATCAAATGCCTTTCTTCATTAATTATCGCTCAGACAATTAATTATCGCATAGACAGATTTCGTTGAGTAGAAGAAACACTGGGAAAAAAAATCCAATCTTGGGTTGAGGTTGAGGTCCTGTAATTAGACGATTTGCTTATAGTTTGTAATTATTTACCTATACGAGTCATATGGGTAAATACAGTACTATCTAACAGTAGGGGGGAATGTCACGGGTCAGACCGTGACTGTAGCTATATTTCTCGAGCGCGGGAAAAATTGGGGAGGAGGGAACAGCTGTAGAGAAGAGGGGTGGAGGCACAGGCATAGGCCTGTGTACCGCTAGGCGCCTCGCGTACATGTGTGCGTGTGTGCGTTCTTGCTTGTGAGCGTGGGTAGGCCGCCGTTACGCGTACATGTGTGCGTGTGTGCGTTCTTGCTTGTGAGCGTGGTCATAGGGAGTGTCCAGTCTTTTCATTGGCACCAAATTCAAAATGTGATGGGGGAGGGGAAAACCGAGGGGGCAGGAAAAGGGGGCAGGAATGCCCAGGACAGGCCTTATTCTCCTCCTGCCCGAGATAGTCCATTTTTGTTGTGCCCGCAGGGCTGCGAGGGCACCTCGTGCCCTAATTCAACCATAATCAGGTGAGTCCAATTCAAGTGTCAACGTTGATTGAGATATCCAGAGTGATGTGTGGTGGTGTGCTTGTGTGCGTTGGCCAGTCACCAGGACTGTGGCCACATGGCCAAGGTTGTGACGCCGACCGAATTAGCTTATGCTATGGCCGAGAATGGCAGGTGTAAGCATGACCCCCACAGAGGGCTTGCTAAAGGCTAGGGATGCCCATTGTTCTCCTGCGGCGATATCCCACTGATTTTAGCTATGCACGTGGCCAGGGGTGTTGTGGATGTGTGCTGGTGTGACGCCGTAACGCAGAGGCTAGAGGATTGTCGGCTTGAAGGGCTTGTCGTACTGCCCGTTTTGAGACTCTTTAATTAGACAACTCTCATTAGTCTAGCGAGTCCACGTGTGTGTGGATGTGTGCGGGTGTGTGAGTGACGCCGTAGCATCTTAACACCACAGAGGGTGATGGTTTACCGCTAGAGGATTTGTCGGCTTGAAGGACTTGTCGTACTGCCCGTTTTGAGACCCTTTAATTAGGCAACTCTCATTAGTCTAGCGAGTCACGTGTGTGGTGTGTCGGTGAGTGACGCCGTGTTCTCCACAGAGGGTGAGGTTACTGTTAGAGGATGGTCGGCTTGACTCCCTAGGACTTGTCGTACTGCCCGTTTTGAGACCCTTTAATTAGGCAACTCTCATTAGTCTAGCGAGTCACGTAACCGAGGTGAGGAGGTGAGAGAGAGAGAGAGTGAGGAGTGTGATTGACGGGTACTGTGAGTGTGGGAAAATCTCGTGCCTTATTCGATCATGCGGTCATTTGCTGGGCTAGACGATTTCAGTAACTAAATGTGAGATTTCGTGTGACAAGCAGTAATCAGTATAATGATTTGGGGTAATCTTAGGGGTAGTTCTATAATACTGGGTAAATTGTATTTAGGTAAGTGGATTAGATAAGTGGGTTTAGATTGAGTGGCTGAGTGTGTGGATGAAATTGTCTCTTTGATAAATGCAATTTCAGTGTCGCTATTCAATAAAACCATTTTAGTAGGAATGTTTGTTTCTTTAATTCTTACTAACTTTAAGAATATAATTATTATCAATATAATAAATCATTACAATAAATCCGTGTACTCTATTATCCCGCAAGCTGGTAACTGCAATTTTCTTTTCAAATATATTACTGCATCGAGACAGTATAGATATAAATGTATAGCATGTTCTGGGACTTTTGTTGCCATAATTTCACAATAGTCTTATGATCTATTACAATTGGCGGTCTGGACAGGATTACTATTACAATTGGCACCGGACACCGGGCAAGTGGTCTTAGTTCTTAGACTGCATAAAATCCTCAAAGAAACAAGATTAACCCTAATCCAATACGCATTTCTGATGATTTTTTATTTTATTTTATAGACTACTGCGTTCATAGAAAATGAAGACATGTATGAGTATATAGCACTTACTAAACTAGTTTATACTTTTGTTTTCACTTTCAAACTCTCAGGCATACACACGAACAACACTCTCATGCACACATACAGTACATGAACATTTAAAGCATCCACATATATACTTACAAATACACACATCTTTAGTAATGTTTTTGTGAGTGTTGGGGCTTGTACTGTTATGAATAAAGACATTGATTGTTTCTTGTTCTTGTTAGGAGGACCCACAGAGGGCTGCTCTCGGACAGCATGATATGCGGGGTTGTGCAGGGGGAATAGGATCGGGTCAAGGATTAGCGAGATAATGAGTAGTGATCCTATTTCTAAATGAATGCGAGAGTGGGGCTGCGAGCCCACACTGGTGGATTTTGTGTTAGTTAAGTGGTATGAAATGTGGCACAGTTCAGTACCGATGACATCCTTTTCACTATATTCTGGCTAATATTAGATTATTGTATGCAGCTTAGGAAGGACGTCTACCCATATAAATACTGACTATCTCAATTAATCCTTTTATATATCCTTCCTAAGCTTCATAACATGGTCTAAATGCAGCTGAAATACAAACAGAAAGACGTCTCCGGTACAGAAGGGGTTAATAAGATATGTGGCAGTAAAAAGGGTTCACTGAGATCATTCCAAGTTTGTTAATTTCTGTAGGCCCTTTTCAAACTGAATAAAATCATCTGTAGCCAGAATAAAGTTAACATGACGTCACCAGTACTGAAGGGGTTAAATGAGGAATGCCTGTAGAAAGGGAAGTCGAGAGTTCCCGCCTAAATATAATAAATAGTTCCCGCCTAAATATAATAAATAGTTCCCGCCTAAATATAATAAATAGTTCCCGCCTAAATATAATAAATAGTTCCCGCCTAAATATAATAAATAGTTCCCGCCTAAATATAATAAATAGTTCCCGCCTAAATATAATAAATAGGCTGATGTTTGTTAAGGGGGAGATGAGCCGTCTTTCTGGCCCCCCTTCTTCCTCATGTTTAGCCCCATTGGTTTTGAGATTGTAGGACGTTCGCCCCAATAGTTTGGTGATTCTAAAGAAATTTTGCCCCATTTCTGCCAATATTAAGACCTTATGTGCCATTTAGGTGTCGATTTTTTCCTGGCGAGCGATAGCGAGCCTGTAATTTTAGAGAACCGGCCGTTAGCCGGGACATTTTTCTACCGAAAAATTTACAAATGTATCTTCAAAAGGGGTCAATACTCTATTAGACTATTTTATTCAGCTTAGGAAGGACGTATGCCCATTGAATGTCTATATCTGCGAAACGTTGTCAATAAAGTGCTCTTCCTCAGATGGTGTTTTTTATCCATTCTGTCTACTTTTCAAGTACCACTCGTTATCTTAATTGATCCTTTTAGCTACCAATACGTCACCGGTACAGAAATGGTTAATATTAAATTCTGAAGTCGCTGCATCAGAGTTGCCAAGAAATATTGCCGGGAAAATGGTATATTGTTATTATAATAATGTTATTATGGCCACTTTAGTTACCCTTTTCATACCCATGTATCTTACATGAAGCTGAATGAATCTATCAGCTAGATCAAATGAAGACTGTTTCTTTACCAAAACGAATACATCCTACGACTGAGAGAGAGAGAGAGAGAGAGAGAGAGAGAGAGAGAGAGAGAGAGAGAGAGAGAGAGAGAGAGAGAGAGAGAGAGAGAGAGAGAGAGAGAGAGAGAGAGAGAGAGAGAGAGAGAGAGAGAGAGAGAGAGAGAGAGAGAGAGAGAGAGAGAGAGAGAGAGAGAGAGAGAGAGAGAGAGAGAGAGAGAGAGAGAGAGAGAGAGAGAGAGAGAGAGAGAGAGAGAGAGAGAGAGAGAGAGAGAGAGAGAGACTGTGTGTGTTGCAGGTATGTGTACTTGTGGGTGCTTAGAATGTTGAGACCATGATTTTTGGTAAGGGGGGGGGGGGGTCTATGTATGTATTTTAAACTTAGGAAAGGGCTCTCGTAGGCAGGGTTTGTAACTACCAATCAGAGAGCTCCTTCGTAGATATACTCGTTCACACGACCAATCAGAGCGCTTGTAGTTCCCCAGTCCTTCGCGTTCATGGGGATCAGCTGATCTCTCTCTCTCTCTCGTTCGCGCGCGATCTGTACGCTCTTCATGTGACACTAATTCTATCGTTTTCTGATTCCTCCTACTGCCTAACCCCTTCAGCACCACAATGTTTTTTTACAATTTATTCTGGTTAAAACTAGGCGATTCTTTGCAGTTTAGGAAGGACCTGTGTTTTTATTAAAGTTTTTATTAAAGTTTCCTAAAGTTATGACTTTACTCCTAAACTCAATTAATGAAATCAACAAATATATGTGGCAGTCCAGGGATTCGAACCTAGGATGCTCACACCGAAATTCAGTGCATTTATCCATTGCGCTACGAAGACAGTTAGTTAACTAAAGAATGGTGGACAAGCCTACGATTTATTATGCTATTTCGAATCCTGCATATCAATCTAAGCATGTACACACTTTCCAACTGCGCTATCATAGGCTATGGATAGATGGATGGAAGGAGTAATTAATGGGGCCTTAACCCTAAGGAAGGCCTCTCTATAAACTACCCTTGAACCTGAATGAATTATTATTAAGAGGGTTGTTTTGAGATCTCATTTACCCATTTGAGTCGTATAGGTAGATTTCAAACTAAAGAAAATCGTCTAATGGTAACCAGAATATGATAACAATTACTTAATGGTGGTGAAGGGTAGGTATTATTTATTCTGGACTCCCTTTTCACTCAAGTTTAGCCCCATTAGTTTGGTAATTTTAAGATTTTCTTTGGTATCGTTTTTTCCCCCGCAAGCGATAGCGAGCCTGTAATTTAAGAGGAATCAGCCAGGACATTTTTCTACCGAAAAATTTACAAATTTATCTAGAAGTTTGGGGTTGGGGGCATTTTTTAAAGCTTGACGGAGATCTTCGGAAGAAAGTAAACATAAATAAATGTATAAATACATGAACAAATATATACACATCCCCCCCCCCCCCCCGAAATACATGTACAGTCGGCCTAATATGTATTTTGTTCTATAATTGGTATCAGCAATATCTAAACAGGATTTCTTCATTTCGAGTTATATATACAAACATGTTTCTACACTTACCCACCCTATTCAACATATGACGGACATTGATACAGTACAGAGCGAGCCAAACGTAATGACAGCTGAGACATGACTTATTTGCACCACTGTACTGTAGGCTACTTTGTTCGCTTAAGGGGGGTCACCTGTTTTTTTTTCTTTCTCTCCTCTTCTCTCTTTCTTTGGCTTGTATCCATTCGGCTCCATTCAGCCAACTGTTTTAATACGTTTATCTACTGGTGAGCATAGCGAGCCAGCATATTTGTTATTTTTGTTTGACAGCAGGCTAAATTTGTACATTTTTCAATAGAAAAATTTCTCCGGCAAACCCGGATTTCTTCATATAATGCTGGCTCGCTATCGCTCGCCAGGAAGAAATCGACACCTAGATGGGGATAAACGTCTTAAAATAGTTGGCTGAATGGGGCCGAATGGATACAAGCCAGAGAAAGAGAGAAAAGGACAGAGAACAGATAGTCCGAAACCTGTTAATTGCTGGAGGCCAATTTTATGCTGAACAAAATCGTCTAATAGTCGCCAGAATAAAGCTAGAAAGGACGGCACCGGTACTGAAAGGGGTAATGAAGCACTTATAGCTATCAATAAAGTGGTCCTCCTCACATGGTAGAGCTTCTATTGATTCTCACAGCCAAACTCCCGCTTCACAAGTTGTATCAGCTAAACATGAACGTCTTGTATCCTAAATGTCTTGGTTAAGGGAGCCCACCTCGCTGTTTTTATCTTTCTCTCTTCTCTTTGGCTTGTATCCATTCGGCCCCATTCAGTCTACTGTTTTAAGACGTTTACCCCCATCCAGGTGTCAATATTTTCCTGGTGAGCGCAAGCCAGCATATATTTGTTTTGTTTTGAGAGCAAGCTAAATTTGTACATTTTTCTATCGAAAAATGTCTCCGGTGAAGCCCGTTTCTCAATACAATGCTGGCTCGCTATCGCTCGCCAGGAATATCGACGCCTGGAAGTAAACAAATTACACTTGGATGGGGATAAACGTATTAAAACAGTTAGTTGGCTGAATACCCTCTCTCTTTGAGAGTTAAAAGGGTAGATTGAGATTGTTTGAAGTATTATTGTGGCTAGAGCTCCTTCCTAAGCTGAATAAAATCGTCTAATAATTGTCAGTACTGTATATGATTAAAAGGACGTTCCTGGTACTGAATGGGTTCAAACAGGCTAGAGCAAATGAGCTGTAAATTTCCCCACCTATTCCGTGGCTGACCCATCCTAAAGGGTAGATATATTTGCTCGATTACTTTAATCGTTTGCGAGTTAGCCTATAGAGGTTTTGGCCTACTCATTTGCAACATGGTTTAGCTTCCTTCCCTCATGTATGTACAGTCGGGATTATAAACCCTTTTCAAGATCCGATCACGCAGTTTGTTCTGTTTTTCTGTCTGTTATTTAACGAGTTTATTCAGATTAGGGTGTATGGAAGTAAGAGGGATAATTGAGATAGTCTTTACCTTTATAATCCTAACAGTTCCTTCCTAAACTGTATAACATCGTCTAATGCTATACTGTTTAAAATACGTTATCATCTTCAAAGTGTTGATTCTATTACACATATTTTCGAAACTGTATTGTATCTTCTTCCTAATTCTTTACCTAATATTTGTATAATCTAATTTATAAATTTCACTTCCAACACCAAACACCTCCCAATGAAATTAATGAAAGCATGTGATCAGATCATAAACACTCTAATCATTACACCATCAAGACAATTAAAGGTTAACTTAGTACATGACAATGAATATATATCCATTTATCAGAGGTTCCTTTACATTGTTCTAGGCTTCATAATGTATCAGAATTAATGACCACGACTCCACACTCGGGGTCATAAGTCCTGCCCTTAACCCATTCAGCACCGGAGACGTCCTTCTAATTTTTATTCTGGCAACTATTAGACGATTTCATTCAGCCTAGGAAGGACGTCTACACATCAAAAGGCTGCAGACTATCTTAATTAATCCTCTTAGCTACAACATATCCTTCCTAAGCTGCACAAAATCTTCTAAATATAGCTAGAATACGATTACAAATACGTCACCGGTACAGTATGGGATACATATTCGAAGGGGTATTGAAAAAAAAAAAAAAATTATATATGTTTCTACCGAAAAATGTACAAATTTATCTTGAAAGGGGGATCTTGGGGGTGTTTTTCAAGTTTGATGGAGGCCTAGCGAGGAAACTAAGACAAATATACAAGTAAATCAATAATAGACCAACAAGTAAGCCCTACCCCCCTTAAATAAATAATAAGGTCATTTGTCCCCTTCAAATTTTAACCCCTTCAATATCGGTGACGTGTTTTTCATTATACTCTGGCAACTATTAGACGGTTTTATTCAGCTTAGGAAGGATGTCTACCTGTTAATATATTATAAACTATCTCCATTAATTAATTTATATGTACTATAATATGTACTATTGTGGACATAAGTCCTGATACACCTGCCTGCTAGAGAATCGCGAAATGTGTTGGTAAAATTTCTGCCCCCCCCCCCCCCCCCCCGCTTCCCCACCCTTTCACACACTCTCAAACAATCCCCTCCTTCCCTCTTTCTTGCCTTCTTTCTTGCTTCACGTCTATAAGCTCCTCCCCCTGGTTTGTTTTCCAGCAATAACTTCTCTTTCCCTTCTGTCTCTCTATTTTTCCTCTCTCATCAAACCATTGCATATTATGCATGTTTTCAAAGCTTCTTCCTATAATGAAATACCATATCGTTACATTAGCATTAGTTACGTAGTTCATGTTCATATTAGCCATTATAATTCGTAATTCAGCTATAATTAACTAAGCCCATATATCCCAATGTCTTGAGTATGCATGGATTTCACTGTTAAAGTTTATATAGTAGTAAAATATATAATTGACAAACATAATATACGCTCCTTGATTCAATTCATTGAATATTAAAAGTTATAAATACGTCTGTATTCTCAATATTAACCTGTCTCTTAACTTCGTTATACCCACACTTAACTATTCACGTTTGTTTCGTAACTAATTGACTCAAACACACGGCCACAGACATTAAATGTGTCTCACATTACACATACTTGCATGTTATTTTCTTACTGGAGGAGATTTGGCGCTTTTCATCTGCCTTAACGAGTGCTGCTCCCCCCAAGATTAACCCCTTCTGTACCAGGGTTGGGTTTAGTTTTAGTTTAGCTATATCTAGACAATTTCATGCAGCCAAGGAAGGGTCTGTGGTATTTAGAAGAGTTAATTGAGATAGCATGCAGCCTTTCAATTGTTACACTTCCTTTCTTAACTGAATAAAATCGTATATATATAGCAATACTCCAACCACTAGAACTGTAGATCTGGCGACTGGTGTTTGTATCGACGCTCATGATTCACCATCTTATCAATACCCTAGCTCATTAGCCCAGTAGAGCAGCAGAGCTGACAATTTTGTTTATTAATATATGTATTGTTCCATTATACTGGATACGTTTTAGGAATTGAATTGCTTACTAAATAATCTAAAGTGCTATCCAAATCTTAAGACCCATAGAATATTACATGAAACACATTAACAACGTATATATAAACAAATAAATACAAGCGAGATAACGAACAAATATATCCGAGAAGTTATAGTAATTTTATGAATAATGGGATAAGTGATATCCGAACCTAAGAGTTATAAAATATCATATGAAACACATAAATAACGTAGTTATCATAGAGTAAACACAAGCAAGGGAAGAAATGTCGTCACTGCCCAGTATGACTGTGTAAATGTATGGTAAGGTATGAAGTGTTGAACACGAAGCTAAAATACTTCGAGTTTGAATATTTCTTTGTCCGAAAGGAAGAGTATATTCTTTGGTTTTCCTTGCAACATTATTTACCTATCAACTCCGGTGTTCCTCCTGGTTTTGTCCTATCCCAGATCTTCCTATTATTCATTAACTTTTCTCAACTGCACCTCCAAAACACTATTCCACTAGCCTTCCAAAACATCATTCACAGGAACTTAAAAACTTACGTAAGAAGGCCATACAGCACCTATCTTCTGATCTCTCTACTATCTCTAATTGGGGCAGAGAAAACCTTGTTAAGTTCAATGCTTCCAAAATTCAATTTCTCCATCTGTCTACTCATCGCCCCCTTCCTGAAAAATATGACTTACTCTTCAACAACTTATAAATTAACCCCTTCATCTTTTCTTAATATTATCGGTGTCTCGTTTTCTTCTCTCTCTCTCTTGGAAAGATCATTTTAACACTTGCTAAAACAGCTTCAAGAAAGCTGGGTCTCCAGGGATTCCTTACCGCTGCGCAGCTTCTTGTTCTATACAGGGGCACTGTGCGTCCATGTATTGGGTATTGTTCACACGTGTGGGGAGGATCCTCTCACACAGCACTTATAGACAAAGTATAAAGGAAAGCCTTCCTTCCGTCTCATTAACTTTATGTCCACTCACCAATTATCTGCAATCTCTCTCTCTTTGTTGCAATGATGCATCTTTCTCACTATTCTACCGCTATTACAATAATGAGTGTTCCTCTGAGCTCTCTCAGTGTATATCACCCCCTCCTTGTAGAGCACGTATCACCCGTCTTGAAACACAAATCCCACCCCTACTCTGTGCAACTCTCCAAACCCAAGAGTGAAACGTTATTCTCAACCTTTCTTCTATTCAACAGCTGAGCTCTGGAACTCTCTCCCAGAATTAGTCTTTCCCTCTTCCTATGACTTAAATTGCTTCAAACTCCGTGTGTCCAGTTATTTTGGCTCGAAAATCCCTTGATATTGGCCCTGTCAGTCTTTCAACTTTGGGGGAGGCATTTGTCACAGGCAGTTCTGCCTGTGACATAGAGAACAAAATATGTGTTATATTGAGGTGCACGTTCATAATTTGTAATAAAAAGGACCTTTGACTCAAAATAATACCTGCACTGCATCATATTATTATGATAATAAGTTGTGAATATAGTATATGTTGAAACCACAACAAACTCCTTGGCTGTGGACTCTCTAAAAGTGTAATTATTATTAAAGAACAGGGTATTATGTAATATGTAAACAATTTTAACATTTAGCATTCACAGCATAAAATGAGAAATATTGGATTGAGAATAATATTCAGCAAATGTAAGGTGTATACAGCTAGTAGCTACAACAAATATAATGATGTTTAGGAACCAAATATCTTTTCACAAATATATGCTACCGTGTATAAATAAGTATCAAAAGTGCCCTTAGTTTATTGACGTGTTGCATGGAAAACCAAAATCTTTACCGATGCTCTCATTGTTAGACAAGACGATAATCGAACCCGACACATTTCCGCTGCGTGTTTAACAATACCTCTACCAGTCCAGTAAAAATCTAATCTCTCTGGAGGACAGCCTAATTTAAGTATCATTATTACTATAAAGAATAATTAAGGTTTTTATCTTATGATCGACACGAATAAATAAGTTGACCATAAGGCGGTGGGAATTTGTAAAAATATAATGCTTGAACTATGACAAAATTATAGAAATAACATTTCTGTATCTATATTAATCACGAGTGATGTAGCTTAAGGGATGTCGTTGCGTAGCAGGTGAATTTCTCTATCATAGAGCAGAGGACCTAGCTAGGCCATGCATGACTGGACACTTTTTATTTACCCATTCAGTACCTGGGACATCTAATATAATTCACTACAGCTATAATCAGACATTTTATGTAGATTAGGCAGAGTATGTTAGGTAGTTAAGGTGTTATTTGCGATAGTCTGTACATTTCACATAGTAGCCTAGACACCCTTTTTTAGCTTAGTCCCTTCTTTACCGCCGACGTCTTTCTAATTGTATTCTAGCTACATGTAGACGAAATTGTGCAGTTTAAGAAGGATCTATGGTATAAGTGATAAAGCCCAAAGCCTGTTAGTTGCTGGAGGCTCTTTGTAGGAGGCGTCTTATAGTAGCAAGAATGAAAATATAGAGACTTCGCCGGTATAGAAGGAATAATATCGTCTAATATTTGCCAGAATATGATGCAAAGGATATCACCAGTACCGAATGAGTTAAAACCTCATGATCGTAGCGTTAATTGGATTAAAATATGCATAAGGAGATGCTGCAACACCGGTTTCATTTGGCTGGCATCCCCCACATCACACATATTCAACAACCTAAATTACCTTGATTTGTCTGTCTGTCTATCTTTCAATTCGGGTGGACACTTGTTGCAGGCGGCTTTGTCTTATGTCTCCTTCATTCACATAGACAATCAAACAAACATCTACACCATTTATATACACCAACCAAGGAGAATATTAAACAAATCAACAATCTTAACCCTTAATTAGCGGCGAGCAACATAAGTCGAGTTAAATAAAGCTGGACTATGTGGCGGCGCTCGACATAGGTCGAGTGGCAATTTCAGCACGTAATGTGGCTGAGAGAGAGAGACAAGTGGTGGCAGGAGACTAGCGAGCGTATGACTGCTCCAGACCACAGCGGCGAACCTACTGACACAAATCTCAGCTTTCTCTCAGTGAATTATATTACCGAAAGTACGAATTACCTGCTTTTTGCACTCGCGTTGCACGGTTATTGCAAGAAAACTATCCATCATACAAGGATCGTTATGGTGTCATTCGAAAGCTCTGTTTATGCCCTTTCAGGGATAGGTACTTGTTTTACGTTCTGGGTCTTATTTAGGCATGAAAATGATCACGTAAACAGCCCTATTTTGGCTAAAAACACCCCGCTGTGCGGTACATATAAATAAACCGCATAGGTCGCTCGTAAGGTGTTGGACCATGACATAGGACATACCGGTAGATGTAATGGTTAAGGAATCTTGTATATAATTAATATATTAGAATTCACCTAATGTAAAAATTATGATTATTGGCCTTAATTACTTTTAAGAATTAACAAGAAGAACGAGACCCACCCTTTGCGGGCCCATCTTAACCCACTCGGACAGAGGGAGAACGAAGCACTCGCTTCATCATTTACAGGTGGCCTCAACCAACACTTTAATCTCACCCTCTTCAGTGAATGGAGAATAGCTATATTAAGTTAAGAAGGAAGTACAACAATAAAATGGCTTGATACAAGCTCAATTACCCATTATAAATACCACAGATCCTTCCTTGGCTGCATGAAATTGTCTAGATATAGCTAAACTAAAACTAAACCCAACCCTGGTACGGAAGGGGTTAAGCTCGGGGGGAGCAGCACTCGCTGAGGCAGATGAAAAGCGCCAAATCTCCTCCAGTAAGAAAATAACATGCAAGTATGTGTAATGTGAGACACATTTAATGTCTGTGGCCGTGTGTTTGAGTCAATTAGTTACGAAACAAACGTGAATAGTTAAGTGTGGGTATAACGAAGTTAAGAGACAGGTTAATATTGAGAATACAGACGTATATATTTATAACTTTTAATATTCAATGAATTGAATCAAGGAACGTATATTATGTTTGTCAATTATATATTTTACTACTATATAAACTTTAACAGTGAAATCCATGCATACTCAAGACATTGGGATATATGGGCTTAGTTAATTATAACTGAATTGAGAAATGAGAGTGCAAAAGTAAATTAAAGTCTCAATTGTATCTGACTTAGATAACATAATTGTATGGGTTAACAAAGCTCTATCTTCGAATGGATCATAATGGATTATATTGTGCTAGGTTTGTATAAAATGGCAAATATGAACATGAACTATGTAACGTAATGCTTAATGAACGCTATATTTAATTTTAGAAAGATTTGATAAACACGCATACAAATACAATGATTCGATTAGGGAAAGGAGAAATAGAGAGAAGGAAGGGAAAGATTTATCATCCCGTTGTAATAGTGGTGGAAAGTGATCCGTGGGAAGGAGTTTATAGACGTGAAAACAAGAAAGAAGGAAAGAAAGAGGGAAGGAGGGGCTTGGATGAGAGAGCATGGAAGAGTGGGGATGGAGTGGGGGGGGGGGGGGGTAAGCAATGTTACCAATACAATTCACAATTCTCTGGCAGGCAGGTGTAGCAGGACTTATGTCCACAATAGTACTTCCTAAGCTTCATAATATCGTCTAAATGCAGCTGAAATATACACACAACAGACGTCTCCGGTACTTTAAGGGGAAATGGGTCGTTTTTCTAGATTCCCTTCTCCCTCATGTTTAGCCCCATTAGTTTTCAGATTTGACGATGTTTGCCCCATTATATTGTCGATTTTAAGACTTCGCCCCATTTTTGTGTCCATATTAAGACCTTTCGTGCTATTTAGGTGTAGATGTTTTTCCTGGCGATCGATAGTAAGCCTGTAATTTTGGAAGAACTATTTCCACCTAAAAATTTACAAAGTAATCAAGAAGAGGGATCTAATGGATGTTTTTTTAAGTTTGATGGAGGTCTAGGGAGGAAACTAAAACAATAATAATAATGATATATGAAGTAATCGACCAAAAAATAAACTCTTCCCCCTTAACCCCTTCTGTACCGGTGACGTATTTTTATTTGATTTCAGCTGCATTTAGACGATTTTATGAAGCTTAGGAAGGATATATGATAGCTAAAAGAATTAATTAAGAAAGTCTATAGTCCTTCCTATGCTGAACAAAATAGTCTAACAGTAGCCAACATATAATAAAAAGTACATCACCGGTACAGAAGGGGTTAAGGGTTACAGTGTCCAAATCAATAGTTATTATAGGCCACACATTCTTCATCATAAACTGGCTCATTTATATTTTACTACAACTGTTTCTTGAGGAGATAGTTCGAAGCTTGTTAATTGCTGGAGGCCCTTTTTATGTTGAATCAAATCGTCTAATAGTAGCTAGAATAAACATACAAAGACGTCGTCGGTACAGAAGGGGTTAACAGTCCCATTATCCCGGTGCTATACCCTGTATCAAAGACGTCGTCGGTACAGAAGGGGTTAACAGTCCCATTATCCCGGTGCTATACCCTGTATCAAAGACGTCGTCGGTACAGAAGGGGTTAACAGTCCCATTATCCCGGTGCTATACCCTGTATCAAAGACGTCGTCGGTACAGAAGGGGTTAACAGTCCCATTATCCCGGTGCTATACCCTGTATCAAAGACGTCGTCGGTACAGAAGGGGTTAACAGTCCCATTATCCCGGTGCTATACCCTGTATCAAAGACGTCGTCGGTACAGAAGGGGTTAACAGTCCCATTATCCCGGTGCTATACCCTGTATCAAAGACGTCGTCGGTACAGAAGGGGTTAACAGTCCCATTATCCCGGTGCTAAACCCTGTATCAAAGACGTCGTCGGTACAGAAGGGGTTAACAGTCCCATTATCCCGGTGCTATACCCTGTATCAAAGACGTCGTCGGTACAGAAGGGGTTAACAGTCCCATTATCCCGGTGCTATACCCTGTATCAAAAAGATAGGCCAGAAATTCTTAACCCTAACCTATGTAACTTAAAATTGGCTAGAGCAAATGGGCTGACATTTTTCACACCTATTCCCTGGCTGACCCTTCCCGAATCAGAAATATTAGCTGGATTACTCTAGTCGTTTGTGATTTACGGAGGTTAATGTTCAAGAGTTGACTTACTTGGAACAGGAAATAGTACAGTGGCGCTAATAAGTTATGTCTCAGCTGTCTTTACGTCTGACTCGCTCTGTTCTGTATTAATGTCTGTCAGATGTTGAATAGGATGGGTACGTGTAGGAATATGTTTGTATATCTCACTCAAAAAGAAGAAATCGTGCGTAAAATTACTGCTACCAATTATTGATCAAAACATAATTGGTGCTGATACATGACTTATAAGGCCGACTGTACTATTTCTTAAGTCATAGCTGTGTAATGTCCCTCACACACATCATCAGTTAGGTTTCTGGTGGATTAATTATTTTAGCTGAACCTTTGAGGGGTGTAGGGCATATTTGTTTAGTCTATGGATACCGGTACATGTATTTATTTATTTGTTTAGTTTCCTCCCTAGATTCCATCAAGCTTAAAAAATACACCCCCAAGACCCCCATTCGATATATATTTGTACATTTTTTCGGTAGAAAAATGTCCGGGCCTTCCCTCCTAAAATTATAGGCTCGCTATCGCTCGCCAGGAAAAGTCGACACCTAAAGGACACGAAAGGGTTGACAAGGAAATGGGGCGAAATTCGCCAAAATTAACGGGATAAACGTCCTAAAATTTCATAACAAATGGGGCTAATCATGAGGGAGAAGTGGGTCCTGTCTGTCTGTTTGCGTGTTCGCTAATTATCTTCAGAGTAATGAGTATAAACCAAGCGGCTCGCTTGGTGTAGTGACTAGCGTCTCGGACTTCCACCCAGAAGGCCCGGGTTCGCGCCCACGCTCGGCGCATTAAAGATTTTTCATAAGCACTGAGTCGTTACCATCCCTCATGAGCAAAGGGATGGGGTAGTAGTACAGGACCCCAATGGAAATACGCCTAATCGGCCTTATTGAGCTATCCTTAGCTAGCTTAGCATGCGCTAGCTTTAAGAACTATTATTATTATAATTAATTGTGGGGCACATTGGTATAATTTGTTTAACTAATATTGATGATCGGGCATATAAGACACAATATTAATTCTGTATATTGGTTTACAGGTGTTCTGGTGAGCCGCCGCTGTCAACGCTGGATAACATTAGATATCCTAGATCTACAACAAGGAACAAGGCCGAGTTACTGAACAAGGCTTAAATAGTGAACAAAACCAAGATCAATGAACAAGGAAAGATCAATTAGTGAACAATACCTGATCAACTAGTGTACGTAAAACAATATGCAAACCAGATAAATTACTAAACAATACTAGAACAATGAACTATACCAGATCAATGAACAATACTAGATCATGTAGTGAACAATACTAGAACAGTCGGTGAACAAGGGTGAATGAGTAAACAATTCCAGAGAGTCGTTGAACAAGAATAGATCAGTGAACAAATCATTCCAGAAAGATCCAAATCCCTCATGAATAACCAGAGAATAGATCAGCGAACGTGGCCTGATGAAGTAATCGGACGAGCTCTGTTAGAGAATGATCAGGTCTCCAAGGTCTGCAGGCAGCTCTCACTGGGGGTGCATTGACATCTCTAGCATGGGGTCGGCGGCAGTCGGAAGTCTTGCTATCCTGGGATTTTTCCGTCGTTCCTGCAGAGCTGTGGGATATTCTGCACTTTCACCCAAGGTTAGTTAATGGACTGTGTTATTATTATTATTATATTTATTATTATTGTCTTACATATTTTATAAATACTTATACTAATAGGGTTGGAATAATTGGACAGTTGTTCGGAAGTTTGTACTTTATTTAACAAACTTAGAGGCAATCAATATTCCTCATAGCTAATGCTTCCCGATCCAAGTCAAAATATGTTCAAACTGAAGAGTTAAATACTTACGACAATACAGTATACACTGTACCTCAGAATCTTAAGTTCCCATTAAATAATCATGGAGGATTTTGCTTGCTTTGTCATTTTCGAGCAATGTATTTTAGCGTGTCCCTTAGGCTAACAAAAACACCTTCCCAGACTTCCTTCAAAGTAAAACAATGCCCCCTACAAGAGAAATGTGTAAAAATGTTCGATAGCAATATGTTCCGGACTAGGTCTAATTTCTTCTAAGTTACAGGCTCGCTATCGCTTGGGGTGAAGCGTCTATAATCGCCAAACTAATGAGGTGAAGCGTCTATTATCGCCAATCTAATGGAACCCACCGGTTAACGTCTTAAATTCACCAAACTAGCCTATATGGGAATAAAACGTTGAGCAATACTTTTAAGGCCGGATTCCTTGCTGGGACTAATGTGTCTGTGTAGTCAGCATGTTACACAAGGGTAGTCCGAAATAGTGACCACTAAGCTCTGTAAATAAATACGGGTTAGAGCAAATGGCCTCTGCATATCCCTCATCACCTATTCCTTGGCCGACTCTTCCCAAATAACTTTTTCTCCAATTACGATTTTTTTTCTGGCTATTAATAGACGATATTATTCAGATTAGGAAGTGCATATGGAAGTCAGAGAATTGAGATAATCTTTATACCTTATAATTTACCTATCTAATACCTAATACCTATCTCACTTAACCCTTTTCAGTACCACAGATCTGTCTTAAGCCGCACTAAATTCTCTCAATATCGCTAGAATATATTTAAACAGACGTTACCGATACAATCCCCTACTCCAATCAAAGAGTGAAACGTTATCCTCAGTCTTTCTTCTATTCAACAGCTGAGCTCTGGAACTCTCTCCCAAAATTCCTATGACTTAATTTGCTTCAAGCTCAGTGTGTCCAGGCAATTTGGCTCGAACGTCCCTTGATTTTGGCCCTGTCACTCTTTCAACTCAGGGGGAGGCACTCGCCACAGGCATTTCTGCTTTTTGTCTCCCTCACTCACATAAACAAAAGTCATGGGGGAGGGGGGGGGGGGGGGGCACTATCCCTAGGCAAGATTTGTTTTTGTTTTTAATTCTGAAAGTGACGTACCAGAGACACCCATATCTTAAAATGTAAAAATTCGACCAAAATCAACAATTTCCCTACACGAAAAAGTAACATCTCTGACTTCCTAATCTGAATAAAATCATCAGAAATGTGTATTGGATTAGGGTTAATCTTGTTTTTGGCTAAAATTTGAGGATTTTATGCAGTCTAAGAAGGAGCTATGTTAGTTATGTTAAGAAAAAAATGTTAGATAGTACTGTATTTAACTAAGAGGTTTGTTAGATAGTACTATACCTTGCCACCACACTCCTGGCATATTCATGAACTCAAGAGACTGATAATTAAAGGCCTACTATTATATCGAACATAAGAAAAACAAAAAAAGTCACCCATAAAATCAGCCAAGCGTCGTCCATAGAAAACTCATTCGCGCCTCTGAGCTAACCCATTTTCTTTTATTACTATTAGAGGGTAACTATTCTAAACCTATATATATGGACAAGTAGCATTTGTACGTTACGTCCACATTGTCCTCCCCAACTCACCCTATATACAGCATAAATTCATCCAGAACATCTCAATTATGATCATATTTTCCTAGACACGCACTTGTTTGTATTGCACTAATGTGAATAACAAAGGTGATTTGATGAAATAACTAGTTTAACTGAATTAATTAATATACCATATACTGCATAATAAGGTTGCGGACATATTTAAGAAGGAGTTTCATTAGCTTTCCAATGGTATATTTAAATTAATGTACGATCAAAACTAATATTTTTTCTTGAATATTTTAGCACGCCGACTGGTCAAAATTTTCGCTTCACTTAACGCTCTATTTAAATATAATTTAAGGATCGATACAGTTTTCAGATTTTAAATACGTATATTGGCAAATAATAGAGATTATTTTCAAAGAACCAGCTCTGTAGGACAAAAACTCTATTTTATATGAATATTTTCATATGCGCATCTTACGTCCATCGAAAATGTCCGTCGGCCATGTTTTTCACACCTCTTCTCTCCCACTCATTTTCACCGATAAAATGTGAGACAGTGGATATATATTAAATCGCGCTATTTAGGACTTTTCATTAGCTTTCCAATGGTTAGTATATCATCAATGTACGATCAAAACTTCTATTTTTGCCAAATATTTTCTCGTCCGTGCGCCAAAATCACCGAATGGTCAACATCTTCGGTTCAGTGTACGCTCCAGTTAAACATCATTTAAGGATCGATACAGTTTTTAGATATTAATTTCCTATATCGGCAATGCATACAGATTACTATAATCTTTGAACCAGCTTTGGACGACAAAAACTCGATTTTATATGAATATTTTCATATGCGCATATCTTACATCGACAAATTTAACTTACCCTGTCGTCTGTGACTATCCAATCATATTTCAGTCATTTTATCACTTATCACTTATATCACATAAAGCCACTATGGGGGCGGCCATGTTTAAGTTTCCGGCCCACGCGTCCGTATCTAAATACTTAATAATCCATCTTTCCCTCATCCTATGACTTTAATGGATTCAAACTCCGTGTGTTCAGACATTTTGGCTCGAACTTTCCTTGATTTTTGTTGGCCCTTTCATTATTTTAACTCTGGGGAAGGCACTCGTCACAGGCATTCTCAACAGTAAAACATCGATACCCAAATGGCACGAAAGGTCTTAAATTTGAAAAAAAAACAAGGCGAAAAAACAAATCCAAGGGATAACATTAAAATCTGTTTGATTATAATCCAGAGATCTATATATAATCGTCAAGTGTGTGTATTTTATTCTAGATACATTTAGTTGATTTTGTGTAACTTAGAAGAATCTGTGGTAGGGTTAAGTAAGATAAGTTCGAAGCCTGTTAGTCTAATAGTAGCCAGACGAATTTATTGGGATAGTTTGTAGCCTTTTAATGTCTAGAGATCCTTCTCAAACTGAATAAAATAGATTGGCATTGGAAAAAAAAAAAAAAAAAAAAAATAGACGCCATCGGTACAGAAAGGGTTAAGGGGGGTCAAGCAAGTAGGTGAATTTCGCCTTTCTTTATTTTTCGATATATTCCTCTCTTTTTTCCTAGAAGGTCTAATAGTCTATTATTCATCCATTTGGGTTGGTTCTGTGTTGATCTAAATTTTCTTTTGGGGATATATTTATTTTGCGCATTGTGGAGTGAAGAAATAAAATTATTATATGTAGCTGTCAAATTATCCTGAGTTAAGACAGGTATCTGAGAGAGAGTATGTTCATTAGCGCACCTGGGTCCACTTAATAGTTTAACCATAGGATCGACTCTTAAGGCTCGTCTTAATCCACCATAATTGGCTTTTCTGAAATCTGGGATAAGTGTCGTATTCTCTTTAGCCTTTCCTGTCCATTGTATGTTAAAATAAATTGATTTATGATCACTATTTCCTAGTTGGTCTCCTATCTCTACATTATTTATCATTTGTTCATTATTACTGAGAACTAAATCGAGGATATTATTACCTCTAGTAGGCGAGTCTATGAATTGAAATAAAAAACTATCCTGTACCGCCTCAATAAACTCTGTTGAATCTGAGTCGCCGATTTGATGCTGCCAATCAATATTCGGAAAATTGAAATCCCCTATAATACACACATTGCTAAACCTTGATGCTATTTTCACTTCCTGCCATAAAGCTGTACCTTCGTTTCTTCTCATATTTGGTGGTCTATAAATAACTCCAATAATTATGGTCTCACTACCTTCGCTAACCTCAACCCAAACACTTTCGTTATCAGTATTTAGTCTAATACCTGATTTAATACAGCTTTTTAAAGAACTCCTGACAAACACTGCTATTCCGCCGCCCCTCCTACTTGTTCGGTCGCGTTTAAACAAACTATATCCTGGTATATGGAATTCTGCTAAAAAATGTCTTGATTCTGTATTAATCGATGTTTCAGTCAGTGCTATAATGTCTATATTTTAGTTGCTAACAAGTGCTCTAAGTTCATCCATTTTGTTACATAAACTCCTACAGTTTGTATAATATAATCGCAATGAATTTATTTTACTGGTATCGGATTTACCTTTATTTCTAACTGAATTCCCATCTTCTGTTACACCTTTAATATTTCTACTAGCAGTACAATTAAAATCCTGTGACTGATATTTTCTATTCCTATCTGATGTACCAGTACGGCAATTTACCCTATCTAGACAATTATTCTTACTCATATTCTCAGGCTTTATTTTCAGCGAAACCCCGCGACAATCCTATCTATTGACCTAGCTAAATTTGCCACCCCTAGCCGAGAAAGATGAACCCCGTCCTGTGCGTACAACTGATTTTTACCATAGAAACGGGTCCAGTTATCAAGGAATGGTATTGCATTTGCATTACAGTATTTTTCCAGCCGACAATTGATACCAATTGCCCTAGATGACCATTCCTTGCTGACCCCTCTCCGTGGCAAGATACTGTGTACTACAGGTATGCCTCCCTTCCTCCTAACTTTATCTAACACCTCCCTGTACTGCCGAAGCAGTACTTCCGTCCTACCTTTACCAACATCATTGCTCCCTGTACTGAGACAGATAATGGGGCTATCTCCAATATCTTTCATGATGTAATCAATGTCCTCTAACACCTTCCCAACCCCGGCACCAGGCAGACAGACAAGCTTCCTAATATCAGTACAGGTGGACCTAGCTAAGTGTCTGACCATGGAGTCCCCAACAATTGAGAAGGACTTGCCTCTCCTTGTCGATGACTTGGTAGCAGCTGCGGCAGCGGCAGGAACTCCTGGGGCAGCAGTTGAAGGTACTCCTGGGGGGGCAGCAGTCACACCTGTTGGAGGCAACTCACTTACCTTTCTCCTGGTTTCCTCGCCGAAGGAAGCACTCGCAGCCTCACCATCACATTCGTCATCCAAGGTGATGAACTTGTTGCTGAGGGCAACTGGCCGCCGTAGAAATTTGCAGGTTGTTGCACTTGTTGGAACAGTTAACTGTCCAGGGAGCATCACGATCCCTAACAGCAGTTGCACTATCCTCACTTTTCTTCTCAGCCAAAGTCAGCTTTAAGGCCAAATTCTCGTCTTTGAGAGACTGCACCTCTCTCTCCACATTCTCCATCCTTTCTTGCAAAGCAAGACAAAGCTGGAGAATATGAGAGGAGGTAGCAATCTCGTCAACACCAGCCATTTTATGAAAGCGTTAATACTATCACCACACTATGGGCAAAGATATTCACTGGGAGTCACTAGGGACAGGTCCTCACTCAGCAAAGGTCAGGCAGGTACTGACAAAGGTCAGGCAGGTACTATGGAGCTTAGGAGGACACAGTGGTAGTTATGGAGCTTAGGAGGACACAGTGGTAGTTATGGAGCTTAGGAGGACACAGTGGTAGTTATGGAGCTTAGGAGGACACAGTGGTAGTTATGGAGCTTAGGAGGACACAGTGGTAGTTATGGAGCTTAGGAGGACACAGTGGTAGTTATGGAGCTTAGGAGGACACAGTGGTAGTTATGGAGCTTAGGAGGACACAGTGGTAGTTAAAATGGATAATCGAGATAGTTTGAAGCCTTTTAATTGCTACACGTCCTCCCTAAGCTGTGTAAAATCGTCAAATAATATCCAGATAATACTAACAAGGACAACTCGGTACAGAAGGGGTTAAGACGTTCGCCCATTAGTTTGTCTATTCTAAGACCTTTCGCCCCATTTCTTTGTGTCAATATTAAGACCTTTTGTGCCATTTAGGTGTCGATATTTTCCTAGCGAGCCTTTATTTTTGGAGAACATTGGAAATTTTTCTACCGAACAATTTACAAATTTATCTCGAAGGGGAATCTTTGGAACGTTTAATGGAGGTCTAGGGAGGAAACTAAAATGATAATGAATACATAAATATATAAACCAATAAATCAAGCCTAAATGATTGGTTAATTAAAGTCTGTATACTGTATTATAACTAGGCACAAACATCTTGACCACTAACCTCTATAACAAATAAATGGTTAGAGTATGTTTACCGTTTGGGAAGAGTCAGCCAGGTAATAGGTGTGGAATTTTACAGCCCATTTTCTCTAGCCCCAAAACAACTAGAGTATTGGAGCTAATGTGTGGACCGTTTGGGAGGAGTCAGCCAGGAAATAGGTGTGGGCATTTACAGCCCATTTGCTTTATCCCAAAAACGACTACAGTAATCGAGCTAAAATTTCTACCATTTTTTTTTTTTTTTTTGTTATGTGAATGAGGGAGGCAAAAGGCAGAGCTGCCTGTAGCGAGTTCCTCCCTCAGAGTTGAAAGAGTGACAGGGCCAAAATCATATAGCCTACAGTAGTTGGAGTATTAGACGATTTATATATAGCCTACAGTAGTTGGAGTATTAGACGATTTATATATAGCCTACAGTAGTTGGAGTATTAGACGATTTATATATAGCCTACAGTAGTTGGAGTATTAGACGATTTTTTGCAGATTAGGAAGGATCTGTTCGCCCTCTCAGTCCACTATGGCACATTCTTCCATTTAAGGGGAGGTTTTCAGTTTGTTCCCTAGACCTTCATCAAAATTAACATTACACCCCCTAGACCCCCTTTCAAGATAAATTTGTAAATTTTTCGGTAGAAAAATGTCCCAGCCGAAGGCCGGGTTCTTCTTAGATTACAGGCTCGCTATCACTCGCCAGGAAATTATTGACACCTAAGTGACACAAAAAATTATAATATTGACAAAGAAATAGGGTGAAAGGTCTTTAAATCGCCAAACTAATTGGCCGAACGTATTAAATCTCAAAACTAATGGGGCTAAACATGAGGAAGAAAGGGGACCAGAGAAACGACCCATCTCGCCTTACTGTACAGATATACAGTCGTTTATAATATGGGCGAATGGTATTGGGATGGGGGCAAGGGGGTATGGGGGAGGGGGGGGGGGGTGATAGTTTGGAAGGTATATGGTGGAGTGAACAGGTGAATTGAGATAGTTTTATACCCCCTTCGATACCTAGAGATCCTGCTTAAGCTGAATAAAATCTATTGATAGCCAGAATTATGTGGAAAATGGCTTTAATTTACGGAACGCTTTGAGGAGTTGGAGAGTAGGGAAGGAGGGGGTATTGGGGTGGGGAGTTCACCTTAAGCTGGTATCACACGAGCACTTTTTCCCTCAACATTTATCCTCAACACTGGTCTGGCAGCTTATGAGGTCAACATTTAAAGTATTTCAGTTGCCTAAATGCATCCACCACTAGTCTAGTTTTCGATACCGGTCAACATATTCCAAAAATGTTGCCAGAAAAATGTTGATCATGGAATGTTGACTATAAAAGCTCTCGTGTGAACCGGCTTTAGTTGAATCTCGTCTCGATGGACACAGCTAACGTGGACGTCCGCTGGTGATGCCTTATAAAAGGTAAGCAGGATAGAATTGACCCTAGAGAGCCTTCCAAAGCTATGTAAAATCGTCTAATGAGGGCCAAAATGGCATCAATTTACGAAAATATTTCATAGCCTGTGATACTAGTTTAGGGAGGAGGGAGGGGGTATTGGCGGGGAGGGGGGGGGGGGGGGGGGGGGGGGGGCCGGGGCCGGGCGGGGGGCGGGTGATAGTTTGAATAGATCAATAGAGATAGTATCAACCTTAGTCTAGTCAGCATATACAGTATATATTTTTGTTTTGACAGCAAGCTAAATTTGTACATTATTCGATAGAAAAATGTCTCCGGCGAAGCCGGTTTTCTCCATACAATGCTGGCTCGCTATCGCTCGCCAGGAAAAAAATATCTCCTAAATGGCACGAAAGGTCCTAATATTGACAAAGAAATGGGGCGAAAGGTGTTAAAATCGCCAAAGTAATGGGCCGGACGCCTTAAATCGCAAAAACTAATGGGGCTAAGCAAGAAGGAAAAGGGTCCAGAAAAAGCAACTATCCCCCCTTAACCCCTTCTGTACCGGTGACGCCTTTATGGTGCATATTAACACTTTCGTCTGGCTATTATTAGACGATTTTATACAGCTTGGGAAGGATCTGTTGAATTAAAAGGGTACATACACACTAATCCAATTAACCATTTGACTTACATTAGAGTTTCCTAATCTGAATACAATCATCCAATAATAGCCAGAAAAGAGAAGCATTGCATAATCGTAACTCCTTCAACACGATCACGTATTTTTCGTCTTAGGGGGGGGGGGGGGGGGATGGTGTATTTATTTGCTCATTCATAGAAGGGGTTAAGGGGGGATGGTTGTTCAAGGCGTCACCGGTACTGAAGGGGTTAAGGGGGGATGGTTAACCAAAATATAGTTGAAAATACATCGCAGTATTGGAGAATTCAATCCCTCAGTAACATGGGATAATTATTTACCAACTAGTTTAATTACTCCGGTTGGGTCTAATTATAGACGTCCTTCCCAAGCTGCATAAAATAGTCTAGTAATAATGACGTAACTAAGTTACTACTTTTCGCCAGAAATGCAGTTTAACCCTTTGAGTACCCACGACGTGCGTAGTATTTTATTCTAGCTACATTTAGGCGATGTTATTTATGCAGCTTCAGGGGAGACAGACAATTTTTCTGGACCCCCTTCTCCCTAATGTTAGCCCCACTAGTTTTGAGATTTTAAGATGTATTTTGGGGATAAACAGCCACTGTCCAAGATATGTCGTAGGTTTGGTTGGAAACCTTAGTATTCCTAGAGGTCCTTCTTAAGATTAATAAAATCGCCAGAATACCGGTACTGAACGTGTTAATAGGGGAGCCCAGACGTGCAGTGTAATTTACTGGTTCGGCTCAATGGTTTAAGGATGGGGTTTAGTTGAAATATAAGTACCATTCTCCCTTATTTATACAGTAAGTGGCTTCGGCTGGGACATTTTTCCACCGAAAAATGTACAAATTCATCTTGAAGGGCGGTCAAGTGTGTGTTTGTTATACAGGTTAATGGAGGTCAGAAATAAACAAAAATACACCCATCTCCCCTAAAGAAAGACCAATGATATATATATATTTTTTTTAAAGTGTAACATCCCTCCTTTATCTCAAGACAAGCATTCTGGTGTTATTCGTTGATTATTCAATTTAATAGGGACTTACCAGCACAGGCTTCTGACTATCTCGCTTAACCCTTTACTGCCACAGATGCTTCTTAAACTGCACAATATAGTCTATCTGCTGGCACCTAAATGGTACGAAAAGTCAGTCCAAGAAAAGGGGTAAAAGGTGTATCGCCAAACGAGCTTCTAAAATATAAAAACTAATGCAAATGGGGGCTGAAACTTGAGGGAGAAGGGGGCAAACACTATCATTAGACGATTCTATTCAGCTTAGAAAGAACTTGTGGGAGATAGATGATAGACAAATAAGCCACATTGCTATTTGTTCAATCTGTGACGTATAGCATCGCTTAACCACTTCTGTACCGGCGCTGTCTTGTTTACTTTATTCTGGCTACTATTGGACGATTTTATTAAGTTTAGAAGGAGCCTCCAACAATTAATAGACTTCGATCGATCTCACTTCCTGTGTGCTACCACAGATCCTTCTTAAGCTGCACAAAATCGTCTAAATATAGCTAGAATTAACTTAAAAAGACGTTTCCGGTACCTAAGGGGGGTTAAAGGGTTTATCTGTTTATTAATGATTTTTCTTGTTTCCTCACTATTCATCCATTATCTTGGGCTAAAGCTGTTGCAGTGTTTTGTTATGTGTTATTATAGACTGTATAGTGTCGCGGCTAGAGACCCTACAGGGAGAAGGGGGTCCAAGAAAAACGGTCTGCCTCCTCTTAACCCCTTCACCACATTACGTAATTGTCATCATATTCTGGTAGTTTTGTGATTTAATCTACCTATATGACTCAAATGGACAATTACGATCTTGACAAACTTCTTAAGCTGTTTCCATCAAACACTTTTCTTTAATTTATAATTTATCTATAGCCTACGACTCAAATGGATAAATACGATCTCTTAGTAACATAGGTCCTTCCTAACCTGTTACCATTAGACGATTTGTAATTATTTACCTATACGAGTCATATGGGTAAATACAGTAGGCTACTATCTAACAAACATCTTAGTTCTTACTAACATACCTCATTCTTAGACTACATAAAATCCTCAAATTTTAGCCAGAAACAAGATTAACCCTAATTCAATACGCATTTCTGATGATTTTTTTTATTCAGATTAGGAAGTCAGAGAACGATTGAGATATTCATTACCCTTCCTAAGCTGCATAGAATCGTCTAATGATAGCCAAAATATACGTGTGTGTCGAGCTTCAAGGGGTTAAAATGGATGGTGTCATTTGAAGGGGTTAAGTATTTAGATACGGACGCGTGGGCCGGACATTTAAACATGGCCGCCCCCATAGTGGCTTATGTGACTATAGCCTAAGTGATATGTGATAAAAGGACTGAAATATGATTGGATGGTCTCGATACATATTGGGACAACAGACGACAGGGTAAGTTCAGTTCAAATTTGTCGATGTAAGATATGCGCATATATCCCCCAAAATGGGGATTGGGCCTGAGCATATAGATAGATAGATAGATAGATAGAAGATATGCGCATATGAAAATATTCATATAAAATTGAGTTTTTGTCGTACAAAGCTGTTCAAAGATTATAGTAATCTGTATGCAATGACGATATAGGAAATCAATATCTAAAACCTGTATCGATCCTTAAATGATGTTTAAATGGAGCGTCAAGTGAACCGAAAATGTTGACCATTCGGTGATTTTGGCGCACGGACGAGAAAATATTCGGCAAAAATAGAAGTTTTGATTGTACATTGATGATATACTAACCATTGGAAAGCTAATGAAAATTCCTAAATAGCGCGATTTAAAATATATCCACTGTCTCACATTTTATCGGTGAAAATGAGTGGGAGAGAAGAGGTGTGAAAAACATGGCCGACGGACATTTTCGATGGACGTAAGATGCGCATATGAAAATATTCATATAAAATAGAGTTTTTGTCCTACAGAGCTGGTTCTTTGAACATAATAATCTCTATTATTTGCCGATATACGTATTTAAAATCTGAAAACTGTATCGATCTTTAAATTATATTTAAATAGAGCTGAAGAGTGAAGCTAAAATTTTGACCAGTCGGCGGGCTAAAATATTCAGGAAAAAATATTAGTTTTGATCGTACATTAATGATTTAAATACCATTGGAAAGCTAATGAAACTCCTTCTTAAATATGTGCGCAACCGCCTATTATTATGCAGTATATGGGCCTATAAATGATTAATTAATTCAGATATTTCATCAAATCACCTTTCTTATTCACATTAGTGCAATACAAACAAGTGCGTGTTCTGGGAAAATATTATCATAATTGAGATGTTCTGGATGAATTTATGCTGTATATAGGGTGAGTTGGGGAGGACATGTGGACGTAACGTACAAATGCTCCCTTGTCCATATATATAGGTTTAGAATAGTTACCCTCTAATAGTAATAACAGAAAATGGGTTAGCTCAGATGCGCGAACGAGTTGTCTATGGACGACGCTTAGCTGATTTTATGGGTGACTTTTTTTGTTTTTCTTATGTTCGATATACTTGTTACTTGGTGTGGAGTTTCTCAGCCGCGGTCCGTCACTAGATGTGACGCTCGTCGCAGCTGCCCTTTAGCACTTGTAGTTTTGTCTCACAGTGCCATCTTCCAAGTCATAACACTCCTTGAACAAATGTGTTTTAAGTGATTTTTTAAAGGCCTTTATGTTCGCACACCTTTTCACATTAACAGGTAGATTATTATAACGTCTCGGTGCACTCTTTTCCAAGGCCCAAAATCCAAATTCATTGATTGCCCGTGGCTCATTCAATTGATGCAGCACGTTGCCATGTCTCAGCATCATATCAGTGCCAACATTGAAGTCTTCCAATAAGTCTCGCACATATTCCGGCTTTCCAAAGTTCAAAGCTTGATACACTATAACACACAGTTTGAATATGATCCTCGCTTTCACCGGCAGCCAATGCAGGTCAATTAATTGCCGGCGTTATACTCGCACGGAATGGTAAACTCTTTATTAATCTTGCTGCTCTATTCATTATAAGTTGTAGTTTTCGTAGCAAGTAATTTGGTAGTCGATAATATAGAGAATTACAATAGTCTAATTTACTAATTACATGATTGTGGATCAACGTTTTGGTTGTATTAATATCCAGATATTTTCTCACAAAAGCAATATTCCTCAGATGATAGGCAGAGATTTGCACTGTTTGATTAATCTGGTTTTTAAATGACAGTTCACTATCAACCAAGACTCCCAAATCCTTCACCACACTACTCGCAATCATCACACTATCATTGATATTGAGGCTTTGCACGCCCAGTCTCTCAAGGTCCACCCGTCTGCCTACTAATAGGCATTCAGTTTACTTTATTTTCATTTAATTTCAGTTGATTTGACTCCATCCACTTCCCAATGTCTTTTAGTAATAATAGTAGGCCTTTAATTTATACCAGTCTCTTGTGTTCATGAATATGCCAGGAATGTGGTGGCAAGGTATTGAGTATCGAAATATGGTAAAACTGAATTTCAACCTCACGAAACATTCAGAATGTTTGTAATCTTGACTCAAATGGACAATTACGATCTTGACAAACTTCTTAAGCTGTGTCCATCAAACAATTTTCTTTAATTTATAATTTATCTATAGCCTACGACTCAAATGGATAAACACGATCTCTTAGTAACATAGATCCTTCCTAACCTGTTACCATTACACGATTTGTAATTATTTACCTATACGAGTCATATGGGTAAATACAGTAGGCTACTATCTAACAAACCTCTTAGTTCTTACTAACATACCTCCTTCTTAGAGCTCTATTTTGTGTAATAGACGTGGTAGGCCAATTTTAAGGGTAGATTCGAACTCAGCAACCGAAAATACATATAAAAATCATATTTGCAAATCATGTATGTCCAAATATCATGGAAATATGGGCAAATTTCATAAATTATATCGATAAATTATCTCTATTTTGTTTAATTGACGTGGTAGGCTAATTTTGAGGGCTGATTCGAACTCAACAGCCGAAAATACATCTAAAAGTCATATTTGCAAATCATGTATGTCCAAAAATCATGGAAATATGGGCATATTTCACAAATTATATCGATAAATTAGCTCTATTTTGTCTAATTGACGTGGTAGGCCAATTTTGAGGGAGCTAATGAGACTAATCTTGAGGGAGAAAATCAACTACCTCCCCCTTAACCCATTCTGTACCGGCGACGTCTTTCTTATGTTTTTTTTTCTATGTGTGAGGGAGACAAAAAGCAGAACTGCCTATAGCGAGTTCCTCCCTCAGAGTTGAAAGAGTGACAGGGCCAAAATCAAGGGACGTTCGAGCCAAAATGCCTGGACACACAGAGTTACTTGAAGCAATTTAACCCTTTCACGCATTTATGACGCAGAGGTTGCCAGATTAGCAATAAGAAATAGAGTTCTCTCACTCTTATAATTACCTCTCCAAAATTAGTTTTCTGCCCATAGCTAACTCAAAGACAACTGCAGAGGTTGAAGTATACAAACAAAAGGTTTCTAATAAATAACCCTGATGGTAAAAAAGGCTTTAAAGTATCCCCAATAGGCTCAAATTCGCGTCATATGCGTGAAAGGGTTAAGTCATATTTGAGTTGAGCTACATTTAAGCCATTTTATTAAACTTAGGAAGGATATATATGGTACCGGGTAGCTAAAAGGATTATTGAGAGTCTAGCCTATTAATGAATAGACGTCCTTCCTAACCTCAATATTTTATGAAGGATATATGGTAAGGTAAAAGGATGTATCGAGATAGTATGTATAGCCATTTAATGAACGACGTCCTTCATAAGCTGACAAAAAGTTGTTTAATAGTTTCTGCCAGAATATAATGAACAGGACGTCGCTGGTACAGAAGGGGTTAAGGGGAGAATTTGTATAGATACATTTATTACTTCATTAGTTTCCTCCCTAGACCTCCATCATGCTTAAAAAAAATACCCCCAAGAACTCCCTTCCAGATAAATGTATGCATTTTGTGTTCAAAACAAATCATCCTAAATTGCAGCTTCGCTATCGCTCGCCAAGAATAAAAGACGCCTGACTGGCACGAAGCGCATCAACATTTACAAAGAAATGAGTCGAAAGGTCTTAGGGCCAAACTAATGGGGTGAATGTTCTTAAAATGTCATAATTAATGGGGGTAAACGTGAGGGAGAAGGGGGCCCCCAAAAAAACACCCCCTAAATTCTGGCTATCATTGGATTATTTTATGCAGCTTAGGAAGAGCCTCAAGCAATTAATCCAAACTTAATTAATGAGGAATATGACGCGTGTTAACAGTTTATTAAGACTATCATTAGACGATTTTATACAGCTTAGGAAGGAACTGTGGGAATTAAAAGGGTACAAACTATCTCAAAAAACGTCTGACTGCCATATACACCCATCCTAATCTGAATAACATCGTCAAATAATAGCTAGTTATACAGCTTAGGAAGGACCTGTGGGAATTAATAGTGTACAGATTATCACAATTAATCCTGACTGCCGTACACCCTTCCTAATCTGAATAAAATCGTCTAATAGTCAGAAAACAGAAGAGTGCATCAGTTTGCACAAAGTTTCAGGCTATAAGGAAGTTGGAGCTGTTAAGTGTGTGTGTGTGTGTGTGTGTGTGGGGAGGAGGGGGGGGGGGTCTCCCTCACGCTTAGCCCCAATAGTTTTGATATTTTAAATCATTCGCCCCGTTAGTTTAGCCATTTTGACATTTACCATACAGTATCCCCAACCAATTTCGTTAATCCAGAGAGTTGACAGTCTCTCTCTCTCTCTCTCTCTCTCTCGTGGGTGAGGAGAGAGCCTTCTACTTTGCTGCCTTTACCTTCCAGTGAGGATGAGGGCTGGTCCTATCCAGAGTGAGGTTTGGCATCCTCTACCCACCTTAGCTGTTTCTGTCTGTCTTTTTTTACTGTACTACTTTTCCTTCTGGGGGCGGGAGTCTAGGAATCCTCCTCCCCTTAAATATTCACCAAGATAAGACATCAAAGGGGAGAGGGAACGCAAAAGTGGTCCCGGACCCTAAGAATTGTAACTATACATTTTGTTTCTGTTCGGGATCTGTCTCATGTCGGCCACCGCCAGCTATGGGGTATGTGCCTGGGTATATACATACATACATACATACATACATATAGTTTGTAGCAAATCCCATGTTAGACTTTAGTTTGGACTGCCTAGTAGGGACCACTAGGTCTGTGAAGCCTGTAACTGTGTAATATGTAATATGTAATAATATCTCTCTCGCGCTCTCTCTCTCTCTTAGATAACACGTGAGTGTCATGCTATAAGGAAATTAAAGGTATAGACATCGAGATGTAGAATCACCATCAAACTAAAAACAATACCATCAAAGACCCCCTATCAAGATAGATTTGTAAATTTTTCGGTAGAAAAATGTCCCGGCCAAAGGCCGATTCCTCTTGAATTGCAGGCTCGGTCCAGTTCACCAGGAAAACATTAATCCCTAAATCGTGTGAAAAGTAAAAATTGTCAGAAATGGATTGAATGGTCTTAAAATCGTCACACTAATGGGGCAAACGTCTTAGAATCTCAAAAGTAAAGAGGCTAAACATGAGGGAAAATGGGATAAAATAAAATACCTCAAGTGAAAATCTCCCCTTAAAACACTCAGTAAACAAAAAAACATGTTTTGCCTACGGATACAGCCAAAATGCCTGGACACACTGAGTTTGAAGCAATTTAAAAGTTATAGGATGAAGGACAGACTGATTATGTGAGAAAGTTCCAGAGCTTGGCTGTTGAATTGAAGAAAGATTGAGAATAAAGTTTCACTCTTGGGTTGGAGAGTTATAGTTAACTTGCATAGAGTAGGGGTGGGATTGTGTTGCGAGACTTATTGAAATCAGCTTCCAATTTGCCAATAAGGACCTTAATATGAGTTTTACTGCCGTCAATAGGGAGATGTATAGGGAGGAGTTTCTTTTGTTATTACTGTGCTTAATATAGTGCACACAAAATGCATTTCCGGTGGTTGAAACAACTTTCAACCCCTTCATTACCGATGACATCCTTTTCAATACACTAGCAACGTTAGGACGATTTTCTTCAGTTTAAAAAGGGCCTCCATCAAATAACGGCTTGGAAACATCTAACTTAACCCTTACAGTACCGTTGACGTCCTTTTCATTATATTAGATTAGTTTATTCAGTTTAGAAAACCACGTTACCCATTAAACTGCCACAAACCTTAATTCATTCTTTTAGTCATACATGCTTCCTAAGCTTCACACAATCGTCTAAATATAGCTAGAATTAAATGACAAATACGTCACTGCCTCACTGGTACAGAAGGGGTTAACACTTTTTAACAGATCCTCCTTAAATAGTTTAAATAGTTTAAATAGAGAATAGAATAAAATTAAAAAGAAAGAAGGTCACCGTTATTGAGAAAAAATCGTGGTTTTCTCGGTAATAAGTACGCCAAGATTAAGGGGATAGTTCCACTTCTGGGATATTATTCTGGACCCCTTTCTCCCTCATGTTTAGGCCATTAGACCATCCTTGAGTTTTAACTTATTATCTATTTCAACAACTCAAATTGGTAAATATGTCCTCAGCTTAGTAACATAGGTCCTGCTTAAACTGTTACCATTAGACGATTTCCTTTTTGGTTCATGATTCTACCTCAATTATTCAAATGGGTCGACCAGTCAATAAATTTAAAGGGAAATGTGACGACCGCTTCAGTTCGGGTGACGTCATTAATTCCGTATATTTTGGCTATTATAAGCAGCTTGGGAGCCCCTTTCAAGATAAATTTGTAAATTTTTCGGTAGAAAATTTTTTCCCGTCCGAAGGCGCTGGTTTCCTCTTAATTTACAGGCTTCCCCCTACAGCTAGTTGGTAGATAGAGATCCTAAACTGAATAAGATCGGTAGTAGCCAGACTTACTTCGCCGGTACAGGATTTTTTTTTTTTCTGGCCCCACTTCTCTCTCCCTCATGTTTATAGTGGACCTTTCACGACCCCCCCCCCCCCCCCCCCCCGGGCTACGCTTAGGGCCTGTATAGGAGACACATGTGTCAGTAAAGACCCCTCCACCCCATTACGTAATTTTCATGTATTCTGGTTAGGATTTTCTTTAGTTTGTACCTGTATGTAGACTCAAATGGGTAAATTACTATGTCAATAAACAATCTTAGTAACATAGGTCCTCAAGCTGCATAACATCTAATGTTATGCTAATGTAATGTAATGCTGTTCTACTCAACAGCTGAGCTCTGGAACTCTCCCCCATAATCAGTCTTTCCCTCTTCCTATGACATTGCTTCAAACTCCGTGTGTCCAGGCATTTTGGCTCGAACGTCTCTTGATTTTGGCCCTGTCACCCTTTCAACTATGGGGGAAGCACTCGCTATAGGCCTTTTGCCTCCCTCATATCACATAAAAAAAAAAAAAAAAATCAAAGGTAAAAAGACGTCATGTATTCCAGCTATTGTTAGGAAGGGCATGTGAAAGTCAGAGAGTTACTTGAAATAGTCTTTACCCCTTTGATGATCCTTCCTAAGCTGTATAAAATCGTCTAATGGTGGCCAGAATAAACGATCAAACACGTCAAGGGGTCAACAAAATTGCCGAATCTCGAACCGTTGAACGATATGCAAAGAAATGCACGAATATATTTGAAAAACTACGTTGTATCAAATGCCTTTCTTCATTAATTGTCGCTCAGACAATTAATTATCGCATAGACAGATTGATAGAGAGACCTCCAACATTTTTCGTTGAGTAGAAGAAACACTGGGAAAAAAATGCAATCTTGGTTGATAGGATAGAGTAACATTCTAACCTGTAATTAGACGATTTGTTTATAGTTTGTAATTATTTACCTATACGAGTCATATGGGTAAATACAGTACTATCTAACAAACCTCTTAGTTCTTACTAACACCTAATCCAATACGCATTTCTGATGATTTTTATTTTATTTTATAGACTACTGCGTTCATAGAAAATGAAGACATGTATGAATATATAGCACTTACTAAACTAGTTTATACTTTTGTTTTCACTTTCAAACTCTCAGGCATACACACGAACAACACTCTCATGCACACATACATGACCATTTAAAGCATCCACATATATACTTACAAATACACACATCTTTAGTAACAATGTTTTTGTGAATGTTGGGGCTTGTACTGTTATGAATAAAGACATTGATTGTTTCTTGTTCTTGTTAGGAGGACCCACAGAGGGCTGCTCTCGGACAGCATGATATGCGGGGTTGTGCAGGGGGAATAGGATCGGGTCAAGGATTAGCGAGATAATGAGTAGTGATCCTATTTCTAAATGAATGAAGAGTGGGGCTGCGAGCCCACACTGGTGGATTTTGTGTTAGTTAAGTGGTATGAAATGTGGCACAGTTCAGTACCGATGACATCCTTTTCACTATATTCTGGCTAATATTAGATTATTGTATGCAGCTTAGGAAGGACGTCTACCCATATAACTATGGGTATCTCAATTAATCCTTTTACCAGGCTGATGGTATAAAATGGTATAAAATGTGGCACAGGTACAGGTTCATTCAAAATATTACGCCATCCAAGATCAACAGGTATATATAAATTAATACATAATCTGTTCTGATTTTATCTTATGATATGCAAAACTTTGAGTTACCATTGACTCCTTGTTCGGAAGTATAACATCTGAGGTGAAGCCAATGACTTCTGGGGCTGATGAGGGATTGGTGCTTCTGAATAATACTTGTGTGCGAACTGTTATGCTCTCTTGACTTTTTCCTTTCTTGGGTCTCTTGCTGATCCTCCCCTTTGTGACTGACCAGTGAACTCCACAAAACCTTCCTAAACTGAAAACAATTCTAAGGTATACCCTTTAGTAGTGGGAGCGATGTTTTTTCATGATGTATAAAATACCGGCAATACTTTCTCAAATACAATTTTAGTTATAGCTTCTATGGAGTTAAAGATTTGTTTTGTTCAGGTACGAAATTATACAAATCCTACAATAACATAGTAAATTGAGTATAAACCACAATCACCGCGTAAACAGTCGAAACGCATCACAAGAGCCAGGCGAGCCGAATGTTGTGTTTGTAAGCTGATATTCTATTGGTCAATGAACTGCGTGTGGCAACGGTGACGTCACCCTTCAAGATAAATGTATACATTTTTTAGTAGAATAATGTTGCAGCCGAAGGCCGATTCCTACAAAAATACAGGCTCGCTATCTCTTGCCAGGAAAATAATTTACTCCTAAATGGCACAAAAGTTCCTAATATTGACAAAGATCTTAAAATCACCAAATGAATTGACCGAACTTCTTAAAATGTCAAAACTAATGGGGGCTAAACATGAGGGAGAAAGGGGTCCATAGAAAACAACTACTTCACCCTTAACCCCTTTTGTACCGGTGACCACTTATTTGATTTGATTCAAGCTTTATTTATACGATTCTGTAACGTTTTTACCGATGACATCCTTTTCACTATGTTCTGGCTAATATTAGATTATTGTATGCAGCTTAGGAAGGACGTCTACCCATATAAAGGTTACTGACTATCTCAATTAATCCTTTTAGCATATATAATGTAAGCTTCATAACATGGTCTAAATGCAGCTGAAATACAAACAGAAAGACGTCTCCGGTACAGAAGGGGTTAGATATGTGGCAGTAAAAAGGGTTCCCCACTGAGATCATTCCAAGTTTGTTAATTGCTGTAGGCCCTCTTCAAACTGAATAAAATCATCTAATTACAGTAGCCAGAATAAAGTTAACATGACGTCACCAGTACTGAAGGGGTTAAATGAGGAATGCCTGTAGAAAGGGAAGTCGAGAGTTCCCGCCTAAATATAATAAATAGTTCCCGCCTAAATATAATAAATAGTTCCCGCCTAAATATAATAAATAGTTCCCGCCTAATAATAAATAGTTCCCGCCTAAATATAATAAATAGTTCCCGCCTAAATATAATAAATAGTTCCCGCCTAAATATAATAAATAGTTCCCGCCTAAATATAATAAATAGTTCCCGCCTAAATATAATAAATAGTTCCCGCCTAAATATAATAAATAGTTCCCGCCTAAATATAATAAATAGTTCCCGCCTAAATATAATAAATAGTTCCCGCCTAAATATAATATATTGTTCCCGCCTAAATATAATAAATAGTTCCCGCCTAAATATAATAAATAGTTCCCGCCTAAATATAATAAATAGTTCCCGCCTAAATATAATAAATAGTTCCCGCCTAAATATAATAAATAGGCTGACGTTTGTTAAGGGGGAGATGAGCCGTCTTTCTGGCCCCCCTTCTTCCTCATGTTTAGCCCCATTGGTTTTGAGATTGTAGGACCGACCCAATAGTTTGGTGATTCTAAAGAACTTTCGCCCCATTTCTGCCAATATTAAGACCTTATGTGCCATTTAGGTGTCGCTTTTCCTGGCGAGCGAATGCGAGCCTGTAATTTTAGAGGAACCGGCCGTTAGCCGGGACATTTTTCTACCGAAAAATGTACAAATGTATCTTCAAAAGGGGTCAAGGGAGTGTAATTTTAAGCTTGGTGGAGGTCTAGGGAACAAACTATAATCTTCCACTTAACCCAATCAGTACTGGTGATATACTCTTCATTATACTCTATTAGACTTTTTATTCAGTTAGGAAGGACGTATGCCCATTGAATGTCTATAGACTATCTCAATTGATCCTTTTAGCTACCAATACGTCACCGGTACAGAAATGGTTAATATTAAATTCTGAAGTCGCTGCATCAGAGTTGCCAAGAAATATTGCCGGGAAAATTGTTGTTAGATTTATTATACATTATGGCCACTTTAGTTACCTTTTCATACCCATTATCTTACAGTGTAGAGGTTCTTATAAGCTAGATCAAACGAAGACTGTTTCTCTATCAAAACAATAACATCCTACCTAAGAGAGAAGAGAGAGAGAGAGGAGAAAGAGAGAGAGAGAGGAGAAAGAGAGAGAGAGAGAGAGAGAGAGAGCGAGAGAGAGAGAGAGAGAGCGAGAGAGAGAGAGAGAGAGAGAACTATCTATCTATCTAGAGGTGTAATTATTAGTTTGATGGAGGTCTAGGGAACAAACATAAATTGACTGTTAAATTAAACATTAAACTGACTAAAATTGTCTACTACTAGCCAACATTCAAGGAAGAATAGCGTCCGCGTATCATGAAAGGGTGGACCCCCTTTCTCCCTCATGTTTAGCCCCATTTGTTTTCAGATTTAAGACGTAGGTCTATTAGTTTGGCGATTTTAAGACCTTTCACCACATGTCTTTGCCAATATTATTAGGACCTTTCGTGCCATTTAGGCGATTTTTTTCCTGGCGAGCGATAGTGAGCCTGTAATTTCATGAGGAACCTTGACCTTCGGCAGGGAAAGGTTTCTACCGAAAAATGTACAAATTTATCTTGAAAGGGGGATCTTGGGGGTGTTTTTCAAGTTTGATGGAGGCCTAGCGAGGAAACTAAGACAAATATACAAGTAAATCAATAATAGACCAACAAGTAAGCCCTACCCCCTTAAATAAATAATAAGCTCATTTGTCCCCTTCAAATTTTAACCCCTTCAATACCGGTGACGTGTTTTTCATTATACTCTGCAGTAAACTATTAGACGGTTTTATTCAGCTTAGGAAGGATGTCTACCTGTTAATATATTATAAACTATCTCCATTAATTCATTTAGCTACCGTATCATATGTACTATTGTGGACATAAGTCCTGACACCTGCCTGCTAGAGAATCGCGAAATGTGTTGGTAACATTTCTGCCCCCTCCCCCCCCCCCCCCCCCGCTTGCCCACCCTATCCCCACCCTTTCACACTCTCTCAAACAATCCCCTCCTTCCCTCTTTCTTGCTTCACGTCTATAAGCTCCTCCCCCTGGTTTGTTTTCCAGCAATAACTTCTCTCTCCCTTCTGTCTCTCTATTTTTCCTCTCTCATCGAACCATTGCATATTATGCATGTTTTCAAAGCTTCTTCCTATAATGAAATACCATATCGTTACATTAGCATTGTAGTTCATGTTCATATTAGCCATTATAATTCGTAATTCAGCTATAATTAACTAAGCCCATATATCCCAATGTCTTGAGTATGCATGGATTTCACTGTTAAAGTTTATATAGTAGTAAAATATATAATTGACAAACATAATATACGTTCCTTGATTCAATTCATTGAATATTAAAAGTTATAAATACGTCTGTATTCTCAATATTAACCTGTCTCTTAACTTCGTTATACCCACACTTAACTATTCACGTTTGTTTCGTAACTAATTGACTCAAACACACGGCCACAGACATTAAATGTGTCTCACATTACACATACTTGCATGTTATTTTCTTACTGGAGGAGATTTGGCGCTTTTCATCTGCCTTAACGAGTGCTGCTCCCCCCAAAATTAACCCCTTCTGTACCAGGGTTGGGTTTAGTTTTAGTTTAGCTATATCTAGACAATTTCATGCAGCCAAGGAAGGGTCTGTGGTATTTAGAAGAGTTAATTGAGATAGCATGCTTTTTTTCAATTGTTACACTTCCTTTCTTAACTGAATAAAATCGTATATATATAGCAATACTCCAACCACTAGAACTGTAGATCTGGCTCCTGACTGGTGTTTGTATCGACGCTCATGATTCACCATCTTATCAATACCCTAGCTCATTAGCCCAGTAGAGCAGCAGAGCTGACAATTTTGTTTATTAATACATGTATTGTTCCATTATACTGGATACGTTTTAGGAATTGAATTGCTTACTAAATAATCTAAAGTGCTATCCAAATCTTAAGACCCATAGAATATCACATGAAACACATTAACAACGTATATATAAACAAATAAATACAAGCGAGATAACGAACAAATATATCCGAGAAGTTATAGTGATTTTATGAATAATGGGATAAGTGATATCCGAACCTAAGAGTTATAAAATATCATATGAAACACATAAATAACGTAGTTATCATAGAGTAAACACAAGCAAGGGAAGAAATGTCGTCACTGCCCAGTATGACTGTGTAAATGTATGAAGTGTTGAACACGAAGCTAATATACTTCGAGTTTGAATATTTATTTGTCCGAAAGGAAGAGTATATTCTTTGGTTTTCCTTGCAACATTATTTACCTATCAACTCCGGTGTTCCTCCTGGTTTTGTCGTATCCCAGATCTTCCTTCAACTGCACCTCCAGTCCCATTCACGCATATGCTGATGACTCCACATTACACTATTCCACTAGCCTTCCAAAACATCATTCACAGCAAGAACTTAAAAACTTACGTAAGAAGGCCATGCAGCACCTATCTTCTGATCTCTCTACTATCTCTAATTGGGGCAGAGAAAACCTTGTTAAGTTCAATGCTTCCAAAATTCAATTTCTCCATCTGTCTACTCATCGCCCCCTTCCTGAAAAATATGACTTACTATAGTACTTCAACAACTTATAAATTAACCCTTCATCTTCTCTTAATATTATCGGTGTCTCGTTTTCTTCTCTCTCTCTCTCTTGGAAAGATCATTTTAACACTCTTGCTAAAACAGCTTCAAGAAAGCTGGGTTTGATCGGAACCTCCAGGGATTCCTTACCGCTGCGCAGCTTCTTGTTCTATACAGGGGCACTGTGCGTCCATGTATTGGGTATTGTTCACACGTGTGGGGAGGATCCTCTCACACAGCACTTATAGACAAAGTATAAAGGAAAGCCTTCCTTCCGTCTCATTAACTTTATGTCCACTCACCAATTATCTGCAATCTTTCTCTCTTTGTTGCAATGATGCATCTTTCTCACTATTCTACCGCTATTACAATAATGAGTGTTCCTCTGAGCTCTCTCAGTGTATATCACCCCCTCCTTGTAGAGCACGTATCACCCGTCTTGAAACACAAATCCCACCCCTACTCTGTGCAACTCTCCAAACCCAAGAGTGAAACGTTATTCTCAACCTTTCTTCTATTCAACAGCTGAGCTCTGGAACTTTCTCCCAAAATTCCTATGACTTAATTTGTTTCAAGCTCAGTGTGTCCAGGCAATTTGGCTCGAACGTCCCTTGATTTTGGCCCTGTCACTCTTTCAACTCAGGGGGAGGCACTCGCCACAGGCATTTCTGCTTTTAGTCTCCCTCACTCACATAAACAAAAGTCATGGGGGAGGGGGCACTATCCCTAGGCAAGATTTGTTTTTGTTTTTAATTCTGAAAGTGACGTACCAGAGACACCCATATCTTAAAATGTAAAAATTCGACCAAAATCAACAATTTCCCTACACGAAAAAGTAACATCTCTGACTTCCTAATCTGAATAAAATCATCAGAAATGTGTATTGGATTAGGGTTAATCTTGTTTCTGGCTAAAATTTGAGGATTTTATGCAGTCTAAGAAGGAGCTATGTTAGTAAGAACTAAGATAGTACTGTATTTAACTAAGAGGTTTGTTAGATAGTACTATACCTTGCCACCACACTCCTGGCATATTCATGAACTCAAGAGACTGGTAATTAAAGGCCTACTATTATATCGAACATAAGAAAAACAAAAAAAGTCACCCATAAAATCAGCCAAGCGTCGTCCATAGAAAACTCGTTCGCGCATCTGAGCTAACCCATTTTCTTTTATTACTATTAGAGGGTAACTATTCTAAACCTATATATATGGACAAGTAGCATTTGTACGTTACGTCCACATTGTCCTCCCCAACTCACCCTATATACAGCATAAATTCATCCAGAACATCAATTATGATCATATTTTCCTAGAACACGCACTTGTTTGTATTGCACTAATGTGAATAACAAAGGTGATTTGATGAAATAACTAGTTTAACTGAATTAATTAATATACTGCATAATAAGGTTGCGGACATATTTAAGAAGGAGTTTCATTAGCTTTCCAATTTTAAATCATTAATGTACGATCAAAACTAATATTTTTTCTTGAATATTTTAGCACGCCGACTGGTCAAAATTTTCGCTTCACTTAACGCTCTATTTAAATATCATTTAAGGATCGATACAGTTTTCAGCTTTTAAATACGTATATTGGCAAATAATAGAGATTATTATTTTCAAAGAACCAGCTCTGTAGGACAAAAACTCTATTTTATATTAATATTTTCATATGCGCATCTTACGTCCATCGAAAATGTCCGTAGGCCATGTTTTTCACACCTCTTCTCTCCCACTCATTTTCACCGATAAAATGGGAGACAGTGGATATATATTAAATCGCGCTATTTAGGACTTTTCATTAGCTTTCCAATGGTTAGTATATCATCAATGTACGATCAAAACTTCTATTTTTGCCAAATATTTTCTCGTCCGTGCGCCAAAATCACCGAATGGTCAACATTTTCGGTTCAGTGTACGCTCCAGTTAAACATCATTTAAGGATCGATACAGTTTTTAGATATTAATTTCCTATATCGGCAATGCATACAGATTACTATAATCTTTGAACCAGCTTTGGACGACAAAAACTCGATTTTATATGAATATTTTCATATGCGCATATCTTACATCGACAAATTTGAACTGAACTTACCCTGTCGTCTGTGACTATCCAATCATATTTCAGTCATTTTATCACTTATCACTTATATCACATAAAGCCACTATGGGGGCGGCCATGTTTAAGTTTCCGGCCCACGTGTCCGTATCTAAATACTTAATAATCCATCTTTCCCTCATCCTATGACTTTAATGGATTCAAACTCCGTGTGTTCAGACATTTTGGCTCGAACTTTCCTTGATTTTTGTTGGCCCTTTCATTATTTTAACTCTGGGGAAGGCACTCGTCACAGGCATTCTCAACAGTAAAACATCGATACCCAAATGGCACGAAAGGTCTTAAATTTGAAAAAAAAACAAGGCGAAAAAACAAATCCAAGGGATAACATTAAAATCTGTTTGATTATAATCCAGAGATCTATATATAATCGTCAAGTGTGTGTATTTTATTCTAGCTACATTTAGTTGATTTTGTGTAACTTAGAAGAATCTGTGGTAGGGTTAAGTAAGATAAGTTCGAAGCCTGTTAGTCTAATAGTAGCCAGACGAATTTATTGGGCTAGTTTGTAGCCTTTTAATGTCTAGAGATCCTTCTCAAACTGAATAAAATAGATTGGCATTGGAATAAAAAAAAAAAAAAAAAAAGACGCCCTCGGTACAGAAAGGGTTAAGGGGGGTCACCTGCATTTTGATCTCCTTTTCTCTCTTTCGGCCCCATTCAGACTACTGTTAAGCCATAGAAAGAGAGAAAAGGAGATAACAAAAAGCAATGCTACCAGAGGCAACAAAATGACCGATTTTCGTTGCTGGGGTGGCGGGGTTGGGTGGGGTATTTAGTTAACCAGTTCCTCTGAATAATCTAGACAGAAATATGAGGGAAAAATTATTCCAATTCATTTTTGACGGTGTAGACCCCTTCAGCACCATGACGCCTTTTTTATCTTTGATTCTGGCTAAATGTTGATGACTTTATGCAGTTTACGAAGGACCTGTTTTACAAAGAGGGCAACATTTTGATGATTTTATGCAGTTTAGGAAGGACCGGTGTTACAAAGAGCCGTTGAGGTAATAACAAACTAAAGAAAATCGTCTACTGGTATGATGAACATATCGTAATGGTGGTGAAGGACTTCCGTTCAGTACCAGGGACGTCTCTGTTTAGCTTATTCTGACAACTATTAGATGCTATTATTCAGCTTCTAGTAATATTAAGGCTTCAAACTTTCTCAACCAACCCTTTTCACTACCACAGATCCTTCCTAAGCTGCATAATATTGTTTAATTATAGCTAGAATAGAATATAACACGTCGATGGTACTCAAAGGGGGGTGGGGGGAGCTAGTTCACCCCTTCAGCACCATGACGCCTGTTTACCTTGGATTATTGCTAAACGTAGAGGATTTTATGCAGTTTAAGAAGGACCTGTGTTACTAAGAATGGTTTATCAAAGTTGTATTGACCCATTTGAATAATTGAGGTAGAATCCTGAACCAAAGGAAATCGTCTGATGGTAACTTAAGCAGGACCTATGTTACTAAGCGGAAATCATATTTACCCATTTGAGTTGTTGAAATAGCTAAATAAACTCAAGGAAACCGACATACTCCCTGACCCCCTGACATACTCCCTGACCCCCCGGACATACTCCCTGACCCCCCTGACATACTCCCTGACCCCCAGACATACTACCTGACTCCCTGACCCCCAGACATACTCCCTGACCCCCTGACATACTACCTGACCCCCCGACCCCCCAGACATACTCCCTGACCCCCTGACATACTCCCTGACCCCCTGACATACTCCCTGACCCCCTGACATACTCCCTGACCCCCTGACATACTCCCTGACCCCCTGACATACTCCCTGACCCCCTGACATACTCCCTGACCCCCCGACCCCCCAGACATACTACCTGACAGTCTAATGGTAACCAGAATATGACGAAAATTACGTAATAGGGGTGAAGGGGTTAACAAAAAGAGGGGGGACTGAGGTAGGAGGGAGGAGGGGGGGAGGGCCGGGAGGCAGGCACCTAGGTAAAGGTTCAGTCTGTCGTTGGACGCGGTCAGAGGTGGGCGTTCTGTTATTTGCGAAATGTTGGCTATTAAGACTTTTTATCTTAATTTACTTTTTTTTTTCAAAGGTTAAATTAACTTACGTAAGAAGGGACTTTATATATTCGTTTCTATCTTTTTTATTACGTATTTGCTCCCTACACCAAGTCCGCGATCGGAACCTTAAAAAACACCCACTTAGATAAATGTGTACATTTTTCGGTAGAAAAATTTCTTGGCCGAAGGCCAGTTCCTGGCCATATTACTGGGTTTGCTAATCGCTCGTCTTGAAGAATTCGACACCTAAATGAGGTCTTATAATCGCCAAACTATTGGGGTAAAACATGAGCAAAGGGGTCCAGACCCCCCTTCCCACCCCCCCCCCCCCCCCCCCCTCCTCCAAGTGTTCAGTGATAGTGACTCTTATTATCAATTTAGAGACACCTACTGTAAATGGCACGAAAGGTGTTAAACTATTGGGGCTAAAGACGAGGAAGCGTTCAGAACAAATAAGCCTATAAAATAAATCCTGATGTTGAAAAACCAGTGGGCCAAGTTGGACTAGACCTTGGTGAGTTCTGTTGGGTAAGCATGAGGGTGAAGGGGGACCAGAAAAAAGTGGGTCAAGATGGACGAGATTGTTGGCCTTGGGGATAGTTCAATCAACTTAACCCCTTCTGTACTGATGATGCTGAGATGGTGAGTGTTGATTATTATTTTCGTGTTTTTTTATGTTTTTAGGTGGGGGAGGGGGGGGGGGGGATATTTACCCTTTCCCGACGATATCTTCGGAAGCTAGAGAATGATTAAGAGTGTACGAGAATATGACAGAGTGGGAGATGTAGACCGAGATTGAGGTGGAAGGATGGAGTTGAAAGGGTTAAGAATTAGGCTTTAGAACAACACGACTTTCCAACTAGAGACCCTTACGCCAACTTCCAACTTCGGGTCATCTTTTTGTTAGCCCCTTGAGGATTATGACGCATTTTGACAGGTTAAGGGGAGGATTTTAGTTTGTTCCCTTAGACTAAGATTACACCCCCTAGACCCCCTTTTAAGATAAATGCGTACGCTTTTCGGTAGACAAATGTCCCCGCCGAAGGCCGGCTTCTCTTAAAGTAAAGGGTCGCTATCGCTCGCCCGGAAAAAATCGACACCTAGATGAAAGGTCTTAAATTTGACAGATTTGGGCCAAACTAATTGTGTGAACGTCTTAAAATCTCAAAAGCAACGGGCCTAAACATGAGGGAGAAAGAGGTCGAGAATAATATCCCAGAAGTGGAACTTATCCCCTTAATCTGGCGTACTTATTACCGAGAAAACCAAATTTGTTCTCAATATTTGAAGACTTAGGATGTTGTGAAGATCATAATTATTAACCCCTTCTGTACCGGTGACTTCTTTTTAATTTTATTCTATTCTCTATTTAAACTATTTTGTGCAGTTTAAGGAGGATCTGTGGTAGGAAAAAGTGTTAACCCCTTCTGTACCAGTGACGTATTTGTCATTTAATTCTAGCTATATTTAGACGATTGTGTGAAGATTAGGAAGGATATGGTCTGTAGCAGTTTAATAGGTAAATAAAATCATCTAATAGTTCTTACCAGAATATAATGAAAAGGACGTAACCAGTACTGTCTATCTATTGCCTGACGCCGCAATCCCCGAAGGGGTGGACACGAACGAACCGCCCCCATGCACCTGTCCCCAGTCATTCGACGCCCCTCCTCCCACCGCCTTCATTCATATACTTCCTCACTCCATCCTTCCATACCAAGTGATATAGTGGGATCAAGAACGATAGGGAGCTTTAAGATAAAATTAGATAGGCATATGGACGAGACTATGTTATTTATTGTTTATCTATGTGCTGGAAGGATATTATATTTGTCAATTCCATCCATTAGAAATGATTCATATCACAAAAAAGTCCAAATAAAACAGTTAACTATGTTAATGTCTACAGGAGTTAGATAGATGCATTCGAGAAATAGACAGAGGGGGAAGTGAGCGATAAACGAACTATTATGAGACGGACTTAATTGGTTCTGAAAAGACAAAGGAGACATTTTTATTGACTCTTTTTCATGTTATTATTTGTGTGTGCTGGAAGGAATATATTGTTTTCAATTCCATCGCATTAGAAATGATTCATAGATTACAAAAAGTCCAAATAAGACATAGTTATGTTAATGTATAAATAAGGGAGTTAACTAGATAGATGCATTGGAGAGATAAACAGATAGAGAGAGAGAGTGGCTAGGGGCGAGCGAGCGATAAAATACTAACATATATGAGACGGACTTAAATTTCTGAAAGACAAAGGAGATATTTTTATTTACTCTCGTTTTCATTTTATTATTTGTGTGTTGGAAGGGTAATATTGTTTTCAATTCCATCGTATTAGAAATTATTCATAGATTACAAAAAGACCAAATAAGACATAGTTATATTTATGTATAAGGGAGATAGATGCATTAAATGCACAAACTGGAGGAGAAATTAGTCGTCTCGGTAATGTTTTCCCAAGCATTGATGATTTTATTCAGATTAGGAAGGATATTTGGAATTCAGAAGGGGTTAACTGAGATGTGGTTTATATAGTTTTGATGCCCACAGATCCTTCCTAAGCTGCTCAGAATCGTCAAATGCTAAACGCTCTAGGTTAAGGGGGGTGATCTGTTTTTGTTCTGTCCTTTTCTATCTATCTCTGGCTTGTATCCATTTGGCCCCATTCAGCCTACTGTTTTATGACGTTTATCCCCATCCAGGTGTCAATTTTTTACTGGTGAGTTGGTAAGCAAGCCAGCATATTTTTTATATTTGTTTGACAGCAGGCTCAATTTGTAAATTTTTCGATAGAAAAATGTCTCCGGCGAAGCCTGATTTCTTCATATAATACTGGCTCGCTATCGCTCGCCAGGAAGAAATCGACACCTAGATGGGGATAAACGTCTTAAAATAGTTGGCTGAATGGGGCCGAATGGATACAAGCCAGAGAAAGAGAGAAAAGGACAGAAATAACAAAAAGCAGGTCACCCCCCTTAACAGGCTATTTACTTTTCGGTTTATTTATTTATTCATCTATATATGTTTAGTGTCCTTGCAAGACCTCTATCAAACTTGAAAAAACACCCCCATGACCCGCAATCGAGATAAATTTGTATATTTTTCGGTAGAAAATGTTCAAGCCGAAGGCCGGTTTCCTCCTAAAATTGAAGGCTCGCTATCGCTTGCCAGGAAAAAAATATCTCCTAAATGGCACGAAAGGTCCTAATATTGACAAAGAAATGGGGCGAAAGGTGTTAAAATCGCCAAAGTAATGGGCCGGCCGCCTTAAATCGCAAAAACCAATGTCAGCCTGTTGGATGCAATGTCTGCCAGATGTTGGAATAAGGTAATGTCTGTCAGATGTTGGAATAACGTAGTAATGTCCGCCAGATGTTGGTAATGTCTGTCAGATGTTGGAATAAAGTAGTAATGTCTGCCAGATGTTGGAATAAAGTAGTAATGTCTGCCAGATGTTGGAATATGGTAGTTATGTCTGCCAGATGTTGGAATATGGTAGCAATGCCAGCCTGTTGGAATATGGTAGAAATGTCTGCCAGATGTTGGAATAAGGAAGGAATGTCTGCCAGGTGTTGGAATATGGATAGTAATGTCTGTCAGATGTTGAATAAGGTCGTAATGTTTGTCAGATGTTGAATAAGGTCGTAATGTCTGTCAGATGTTGAATAAGGTAGTAATGTCTGTCAGATGTTGGAATATGGTAGTTATGTCTGCCAGATGTTGGAATATTACCATGGTAGCAATGTCAGCCTGTTGGAATAAAGTAGTAATGTCTGTCAGATGTTGGAATAAAGTAGTAATGTCTGTCAGATGTTGGAATATGGTAGTAATGTCTGTCAGATGTTGGAATATGGTAGTTATGTCTGCCAGATGTTGGAATATAATGTCAGCCTGTTGGAATATGGTAGCAATGTCTGCCAGATGTTGGAATAAGGAAGGAATGTCTGCCAGGTGTTGGAATATGGATAGTAATGTCTGTCAGATGTTGGAATATGGTAGTAATGTCTGTCAGATGTTGGAATAGGGTAGGCCTATTAATATCTGCCAGATGTTGGAATAAGGTAGTAATGTCTGTCAGATGTGGGAATATAGTAGTAATGTCTGTCAGATTTTGGAATATGATAGTAATGTCTGCCAGATGTTGGAATAACGTAGTAATGTCTGTCAGATGTTGGACTAAGTAGTAATGTCTGTCAGATGTTGGTATATGGTAGTAACTATGTCTGTCAGATGTTGGAATAAAGTAGTAATGTCTGTCAGATGTTGGAATAAAGTAGTAATGTCTGTCAGATGTTGGAATATGGTAGTTATGTCTGCCAGATGTTGGAATATGGCAATGTCAGCCTGTTGGAATATAGTAGCAATGTCTGCCAGATGTTGGAATAAGGAAGGAATGTCTGCCAGATGTTGGAATATGGTAGTAATGTCTGTCAGATGTTGAATGAGGTAGTAATGTCTGTCAGATGTTGGAATATAGTAGTAATGTCTTTCAGATGTTGGAATATAGTAATGTCTGTCAGATGTTGGAGTATTAATAGTAATGTCTGCCAGATGTTGGAATAAGGAAGGAATGTCTGCCAGGTGTTGGAATATGGATAGTAATGTCTGTCAGATGTTGAATAAGGTCGTACTGTCTGTCAGATGTTGAATAAGGTAGTAATGTCTGTCAGATGTTGGAATATAGTAATGTCTGTCAGATGTTGGAATATTAATAGTAATGTCTGCCAGATGTTGGAATAAGGTAGTCATGTCTGCCAGATGTTGGTATATGGTAGTAATGTCTGTCAGATGTTGGAATAACGTAGTAATGTCTGTCAGATGTTGGAATATGGTAGTTATGTCTGCCAGATGTTGGAATATTACCATGGTAGCAATGTCAGCCTGTTGGAATAAAGTAGTAATGTCTGTCAGATGTTGGAATAAAGTAGTAATGTCTGTCAGATGTTGGAATATGGTAGTAATGTCTGTCAGATGTTGGAATAAGGTAGTAATGTCTGCCAGATGTTGGAATAAACTAGTCATGTCTGTCAGATGTTGGTATATGGTAGTAATGTCTGTCAGATGTTGGAGTAAGGTAGTCATGTCTGTCAGATGTTGGAATAATGTAGTAATGTCTGCCAGATGTTGGAATAAGGTGTAATGTCTGTCAGATGTTGGAATAAGGAAGGAATGTCTGCCAGGTGTTGGAATATGGATAGTAATGTCTGTCAGATGTTGAATAAGGTCGTAATGTCTTTCAGATGTTGGAATAACATAGTAATGTCTGCCAGATTTTGGAATAGTAATGTCTGTCAGATGTTGGAATAACGTAGTAATGTCTGCCAGATGTTGGAATATGGTGGTAGTAATGTCTGCCAGATGTTGGAATAAGGAAGTAATGTCTGTCAGATGTTGGAATAAAGTAGTAATGTCTGCCAGATGTTGGAGTATGGTAGCAATGTCTGCCAGATGTTGGAATAAGGAAGGAATGTCTGCCAGGTGTTGGAATATGGATAGTAATGTCTGTCAGATGTTGAATAAGGTCGTAATGTCTGTCAGATGTTGGAATAACATAGTAATGTCTGTCAGATGTTGGAATATGGTAGTTATGTCTGCCAGATGTTGGAATATGGCAATGTCAGCCTGTTGGAATATGGTAGCAATGTCTGCCAGATGTTGGAATAAGGCAGTAATGTCTGCCAGGTGTTGGAATATGGATAGTAATGTCTGTCAGATGTTGAATAAGGTCGTAATGTCTGTCAGATGTTGGAATATGGTAGTAATGTCTGTCAGATGTTGGAATAGGGTAGGCCTATTAATATCTGCCAGATGTTGGAATAAGGTAGTAATGTCTGTCAGATGTGGGAATATAGTAGTAATGTCTGTCAGATTTTGGAATATGATAGTAATGTCTGCCAGATGTTGGAATAAGGTAGTCATGTCTGTCAGATGTTGGAATAACGTAGTAATGTCTGTCAGATGTTGGACTAAGTAGTAATGTCTGTCAGATGTTGGTATATGGTAGTAATGTCTGTCAGATGTTGGAATAAAGTAGTAATGTCTGTCAGATGTTGGAATAAAGTAGTAATGTCTGTCAGATGTTGGAATATGGTAGTTATGTCTGCCAGATGTTGGAATATGGCAATGTCAGCCTGTTGGAATATAGTAGCAATGTCTGCCAGATGTTGGAATAAAGAAGGAATGTCTGCCAGATGTTGGAATATGGTAGTAATGTCTGTCAGATGTTGAATGAGGTAGTAATGTCTGTCAGATGTTGGAATATAGTAGTAATGTCTTTCAGATGTTGGAATATAGTAATGTCTGTCAGATGTTGGAGTATTAATAGTAATGTCTGCCAGATGTTGGAATAAGGAAGGAATGTCTGCCAGGTGTTGGAATATGGATAGTAATGTCTGTCAGATGTTGAATAAGGTCGTACTGTCTGTCAGATGTTGAATAAGGTAGTAATGTCTGTCAGATGTTGGAATATAGTAATGTCTGTCAGATGTTGGAATATAGTAATGTCTGCCAGATGTTGGAATAAGGTAGTCATGTCTGTCAGATGTTGGTATATGGTAGTAATGTCTGTCAGATGTTGGAATAACGTAGTAATGTCTGTCAGATGTTGGAATATGGTAGTTATGTCTGCCAGATGTTGGAATATTACCATGGTAGCAATGTCAGCCTGTTGGAATAAAGTAGTAATGTCTGTCAGATGTTGGAATAAAGTAGTAATGTCTGTCAGATGTTGGAATATGGTAGTAATGTCTGTCAGATGTTGGAATAACGTAGTAATGTCTGCCAGATGTTGGAATAAGGTAGTCATGTCTGTCAGATGTTGGTATATGGTAGTAATGTCTGCCAGATGTTGGAATAAGGTAGTAATGTCTGTCAGATGTTGGAATAAGGAAGGAATGTCTGCCAGGTGTTGGAATATGGATAGTAATGTCTGTCAGATGTTGAATAAGGTCGTAATGTCTGTCAGATGTTGGAATAACATAGTAATGTCTGCCAGATTTTGGAATAGTAATGTCTGTCAGATGTTGGAATAACGTAGTAATGTCTGCCAGATGTTGGAATATGGTGGTAGTAATGTCTGCCAGATGTTGGAATAAGGAAGGAATGTCTGTCAGATGTTGGAATAACGTAGTAATGACTGTCAGATGTTGGAATATGGTAGCAATGTCTGCCAGATGTTGGAATAAGGAAGGAATGTCTGCCAGGTGTTGGAATATGGATAGTAATGTCTGTCAGATGTTGAATAAGGTCGTAATGTCTGTCAGATGTTGGAATAACATAGTAATGTCTGTCAGATGTTGGAATATGGTAGTTATGTCTGCCAGATGTTGGAATATGGCAATGTCAGCCTGTTGGAATATGGTAGCAATGTCTGCCAGATGTTGGAATAAGGCAGTAATGTCTGCCAGGTGTTGGAATATGGATAGTAATGTCTGTCAGATGTTGAATAAGGTCGTAATGTCTGTCAGATGTTGGAATAACATAGTAATGTCTGCCAGATTTTGGAATAGTAATGTCTGTCAGATGTTGGAATAAAGTAGTAATGTCTGTCAGATGTTGGAATATGGTAGTTATGTCTGCCAGATGTTGGAATAAGGAAGGAATGTCTGCCAGGTGTTGGAATATGGATAGTAATGTCTGTCAGATGTTGAATAAGGTCGTAATGTCTGTCAGATGTTGAATAAGGTAGTAATGTCTGTCAGATGTTGGAATAAGGTGATGTCTGTCAGATGTTGGAATATGGTAGCAATGTCAGCCTGTTGGAATATAGTAATGTCTGTCAGCCTGTTGGAATATGGTAGCAATGTCTGCCAGATGTTGGAATAAGGAAGGAATGTCTGCCAGGTGTTGGAATATGGATAGTAATGTCTGTCAGATGTTGAATAAGGTCGTAATGTCTGTCAGATGTTGGAATATGGTAGTAATGTCTGTCAGATGTTGGAATAGGGTAGGCCTATTAATATCTGCCAGATGTTGGAATAAGGTGATGTCTGTCAGATGTTGGAATAAATTAATAATGTCTGTCAGATGTTGGAATATGGTAGTAATGTCTGTCAGATGTAGGAATAAATTAATAATGTGTCAGATGTTGGAATAACATAGTAATGTCTGCCAGATTTTGGAATATGGTAGTAATGTCTGTCAGATGTTGGAATAAAGTAGTAATGTCTGTCAGATGTTGGAATAAAGTAGTAATGTCTGTCAGATGTTGGAATATGGTAGTTATGTCTGCCAGATGTTGGAATATGGTAGCAATGTCAGCCTGTTGGAATATGGTAGCAATGTCTGCCAGATGTTGGAATAAGGAAGGAATGTGTGCCAGGTGTTGGAATATGGATAGTAATGTCCGTCAGATGTTGAATAAGGTCGTAATGTCTGTCAGATGTTGGAATATGGTAGTAATGTCTGTCAGATGTGGGAATAGGTGTGGAATTTTACAGCCCATTTTCTCTAGCCCCAAAAATGACTACAGTAATCGAGCTAAAATATCTACCAATTTTTTTTTTTGTTTGTTATGTGAATGAGGGAGGCAAAAGGCAGAGCTGCCTATAGCGAGTGCCTCCCCCATAGTTGAAAGAGTGACAGGGCCAAAATCAAGGGAGGTTGAGTCGTCTGCGTATGAATGGATGGGATTTTGGCTCGAACATCCCTTGATATTGGCCCTGTCACTCTTTCAACTATGGGGGAGGCACTCGCTATAGGCAGCTATGCCTTTTGCCTCCCTCAATCACATAGAAAAAAAAAATCATTAGATGATTTTATGCAATTTAGGAAGGATATCTAGGAATCAAAGGGGTAAATACTGTCTCAATTAACTCGTTAGCTCCCACACGTTCTTCCTAAGCAATACAGTGCAAGCAAAATGTTGCAATACATACGAGTATATAAACACATAAAATATAATTGAACATACTTTCTATCCATCATAAACTTACATTAGCATTACATTTCCGTTTAAAATTGATGTTTACGGCTTCTACTTCCTTATAGACCAAAGTGGTCAATTGATGTTTACGGCTTCTACTTCCTTATAGACCAAAGTGGTCAATTTGCAGCGTTCTTTTATACATTATTCATGCCTAACCTGTTGAGGATAATGTCGCATTTTGAAAAGTATAAAACTGTTATAATTAGACAATTTTATACAGCTTAGGAAGAATCTGTGGCATTTAAAAGGGTAACAACTATCTCAGTTAATCCTCTGTCTTCCATATACCCTTTTTAGACTGAAGACAATCGTTTGATGATAGCCAGAAAACAGAAATTAAATGCGTATTCGTATCTTGCAAGGGTTAATCCTTTCAAGATCCACGCACTTCTTTTCTGTTTTCTGGCTACTATTAAACAATTTCATTCAGATTAGGAAAGGTATATGAAATTTTGAGGGTTTTTGAGGTCTTTGCACTTATATTTCCCCGAGATCCTTCCCAACTGGTGTAAAGTCATCTCTAGATAGCCAGAAGAAACTTTCAAAATGTGTTATAATGGTCAAAGGGTTAAGTAGTTCCCCTTTGGAAGAACCTCTTAACTGTTTGGCACAAAGTGGGACGGAGCGTGAGTTTCTTTCCGCTCAGAATGTCCGCGTCAACATTCAGATCACAGTAGTAGTTATCACAGTAATAAGGTGCCATGGTTGCACTCAACCATGTCCCCTTGAACTCAACTTCTGTGGCGCGCTCAGTGATTGTATATATTTTATCTTTTGTTGGCACGTCGAGTGGATAGTTAAAGGCAAAGGGCACACAAGGAACAGGGCTCATGCGGCACTTCCGTGTGGCCTCAGACGACATGTAGCTTCTGATGCCTCCAGTATCTATAGACGCCCTGAGTCATGTGCCATTGACCTTAATAGACATTTGATAACTATTGGTATATCCTATCTCAGGGAAGTAAAACCCTTTAGGAATGATAAGCATGGGTTTGTCTCCGAAAGATCGAGGGTGCAGTGATAGCGACGGAGGAAATCCAAGCCCAAAATATTAGCTGAATTTGTCGCTATGTACAATTTGAATTGCATTGCAAAACCGTTCGACCCTCGCAAGACTTTATGCACCACAAATGCATCGATGATGTTTGATTTTCTTGCATGTTTGACATCATAGCCAGCGCTTACATAATCTGTCAACGTAAGATGGGTTCAAAGTGGAGCCAGTGTCGATAAAAAAGTCCACCCCATGATCACCCAATTTCAAATTAACGAGTGGCCGAAAATGCTTACCAAAGGTCCCCTGTGCGCCGCGGAGAGGTTAACGTGTCGAATATTTCCAGGCGTGTGATAGCAAGTCTTCAATTAGGAGGATCGGCCTGGACAGTTGTCTGCCGAAAAACGTACACATTTATCTCGAACGGGGGGGGAGGGAGGGAAGGGGGGGGGGGGGGGAGTTTAATGGAGGTCTAGGAAGCTAACTAAACACCTCCCCTTAATGTACATAGTGAAGCTGGTGCCACACGAACACTTTAGCGTTGAGTATATCGGAGTCACAGTATCCGAGTCAACAAGTAGCTAATATCTAGTGTGTGACCATTTTCTCTTGCATTATCCCTTTCACGCATTTATGATGCAGAGGTTGCCAGATTAGCAATAAGAAATAGAGTTCTCTCACTCTTATAATTACCTCTCCAAAATTAGTTTTCTGCCCACAGCTAACTCAAAGACAACTGCAGAGGTTGAAGTAACTAAACTAAAGGTTTCTAAATACCCCTGATGGTAACAAAGGCTTTAAAGTATTATGGTATTTTGTTTAATTATTATAGAGGGTTTTAATTGTTTTTGACATTTTCGAACAATGTGTTTTTAGTTTGCCCCGAGACTTGTAAAAACGCCTCTCCAAATCCCCTTTAAACTAAAAAAAACACATCCCCCCAGACCCCCTTCAAGCTTAATGTGTACATTTTTCGGTAGATTAATGTCCCGGCCAAAGGCCGGTTTCTCCCAAATTGCAGGCTCGCTATCGCTCGCCCAGGAAATAATCGACACCTTATTGGGTTGAAGCATCATATAATCGCCAAACTAGGGAGATGAAACGTCTTAAAATCTCCAAGGTAATGGAGTAAAACTGGGAGGATCTAAATCGGCCCGCGCTGCACCTAATAGGGTTAACTGCCCTATTTGTTGTTCCCTCTCTGTGTTCTGCCTGAGAATATGTGATGACGAGCCTCAATATGTTTCCTCTTCTCATATTTGTTATTATCCTTGCTCTAATTAATAACGTGGTCAGGAGTACTTGAGGCGAGATAGGCCATTTTTCTGGTCCTCCTTTTCCCTCATGTTTAGCCTCACTAGTTTTGAGATGTTATGATGTTCGGTCTATTAGTTTGGCGAGTTTAAGACCTATCGACCCATTTCTTTGTCAATATTAAGACTTTTCGTGTCAATTAGGTGTAGATTTTTTCCTGGCGAGCGATAGCGAGCCTGTAATTTAAAAGGAACCGGCCTTCAGCCGGGACATTTTTCTATCGAAAAATGTACAAATTTATCTTGAAGGAGCATGATGGAAGTTTAGGGAAAACAAAATAAAAACCTAATAAAAAGATACATAAATAAGCAAATAAATACGTCCATTCCCCCTTAACCCTAATAGGTGCAGGGCGGGCCAAATTAGATCCTCCTTTTTTACTCCATTAGTTTGTAGATTTTCAGACGTTTCACCTCAGTTTGGCGATTATAAGATGCTTCAACCCAATAAGGTGTCAATTTTTCCTGGGTGAGTGGGAGCGAGCCTGCAATTTGGGAGAAACCGGCCTTCGGCCGGGAAATTTTTCTACCGAAAAATGTACATATTTAGCTTGAATGGGGTCTGAGGGACGTTTTTTTAGTTTGAAGGGGGTCTGGAGAGGCGTGTTTTTAAGTCTTGGGGTTAAACTAAAAACACATTGTTCAAAAATGGCTAAAACAATGAAAACTGTCAATAATAATACAACACATTACCATAATAACCCCGAGACGTTGCACCAGATAGTGTTAACGTCTCTTTCTGTTATGGGTAAAGACAACTGACCTACTTTATGGATATTAACCCTTTGAAGCTCTGACGCGTTTTAGCAGTTTATTTTGGCTATCATTAGACGATTGTATGCAGCTTAGGAAGGATCTGTGGGTATTAAAAGGGTAAATACTATCTCAATCAACCCTTTGACTTCCATATACCGTTACTAATCTGAATAACATCGTCTAATAGTAGCCAGAAACAACAGAAACGCGTATTGGAGCTTGAAAGGGTTAATAACGTGGGGTACACTGGTGGTGCTCAGGGGTGCTTGTATACCTCTTAACTCTATTCGATACAGGGCGGGTCTATATGGAGCCTCCCTGTTAAACTCCATTAGTTTGGAAATGTTAAGACGTTTCACCTTATTAATTTGATGATTATTACATACTTCACTTCATTCAGGTGTCGATTTTTTCTAGGCGAGCGATAGCGAGCCTACAATTTGGGAGAAATCGGCCTTCGTCCGGGACATTTTTCTACCGAAAAATGTACAAACTTAACTTGAAGGAGGTTTGGGGGAAGATTATTTAGTTTGAGGTAATCTGGAAATACACCTTCCTCAGTCTAAACTAAACTAAAAATATATTGTTCGAAATAGACAAAAATAATGACAATCTTCCATAATAATTACCCAAAATATCATATGAACCCCCAATACGTTGCACCAGATAGTGTTAAGGGGAGATAGGCCGTTTTTCTGGTCCCCCTTTCTTCCTCAGGCTTAGCCTTATTAAATTTTCCGATTTTAAAACGTTCGGCTCATTATCTTGGCGAGTTTAAGGCCTTTCGCCCCATTTCTTTGTCAATATTAAGACTTTTCGTGTCATTTAGGTGTCGATCTTTTCCTGGCGAGCGTTAGCGAGCCTTTAATATAAATGGAACTGGTGGTGCTCAGGGGTGTTTGTATGTCTCTTAACCCCTTGAAGCTCTGATGCGTTTTAGCAGTTGAATTGTGGCTATCATTAGACGATTTTATGCAGCTTAGGAAGCATCTGTGGGTATTAAAATGGTATATAGAATATTTCAATCAACCCTCTGACTTCCATATACCCTTCCTAATCTGAATAAAATCGTATAATAATTGCCAGAAAACAAAACAAAAATGCGCATTGGAGCTTGAAAGGGTTAAGATGGTTCACTTTTGGGTCGATCTGTTCATCTATGTATTATTTTATTAGTTTCCTCCCTAGACCTCCAAGCTTAAAATTATACCCCCTAGACCCCCTTTCAAGATAAATTTGTACATTTTTCGGTAGAAAAATTCGACCGGTTCCTCTTAAATTAAAGGCTAGCTACCGCTCGCACGGAATTTTGTTATGCCTAAATGGCACGAAAGGTCTTAAATTTGACAGAAATTGGGCGAATGTTTTTGAAATCGCCAAACTAATGGGGCGAACGTCTTAAAATCTCAAAATAAATGGGGCTAAACATGAGAGAGAAAGGGGTCCAGGAAAAACAATCCCTAAAATACGTCATAATCACATGAGGGAGTTGGTTTATACACCATATATTGTACTCCTTTAATATCTCTCTCTCTCTCTCTCTCTCTCTCTCTCTCTCTCTCTCTCTCTCTCTCTCTCTCTCTCTCTCTCTCTCTCTCTCTCTCTCTCTCTCTCTCTCTCTCTCTCTCTCTCTCTCTCTCTCTCTCTCTCTCTCTCTCTCTCTCTCTCTCTCTCTCTCTCTCTCTCTCTCTCTCTCTCTCTCAGTAATAACACCTCAGCCGTCTCATTCGCTCTCTCACTCTTACACACTCTCTCACTCTCTCTCTCTCTCTCTCTCACACACACAAACTATCATTACAATCCCCCCCAGACGTCGCCAGAACAGAGAGGTATTAACCCGTACAGTACCAGGGACGCCCTTTTCATCATATTCTGGCAAGTATTAGACGATTGTTTTACAGCTTAGAAAGGACCTCTAGCAAAAATATGGCTTCACACTATCGCAACCTACCCTTTTGACTACCACAGATCCTTCCTAAGCTGCACAAAATCGTCTAAATGTAGCTATAATAAAATATAACACGTCGCTGGGACTCAAAGGGTTAAAGCAGAAAGCCTATATTGAAAGTTAAGGGGAGATCGGTCGTTTTCCTGGGCCCCCTTCTCCTTCATGTTTAGCCATATTTGTATTTAGATTTTAAGACGTTCGGTCCATTAGTTCGGTGAGTTTACGACCTTCACCCCATTTCTTTGTCAATATTAAGACGCTTCGAGTCATTTAGCCTAAAGATGTCGATTTTTGCCTGGTGAGCGATAGCGAGCCTGAAATTTAAGAGGAACCAGCCTTGGGCTGGGACATTTTTCTATCGAAAAATGTAAACATTTATCTTGAAGGAAGGTCGGTCGTAGGTGGGTGTTTTTTTTTTAAGCTTGATAGATGTCTGGGAGGAAACTAAAAAAAAAATATATATATATATATATATATATATATATATATATATATATATATATATACTGTATATATACTTAAATGAGCAAATAAATACGCCCATCCCCCTTTAGTAGAGATAGGGACTCGAGGAAAAGAGGGGTGGGGGTGGGAGGGAGGGAGGGCGAGGGGGGGGGGGGGAATAATGCTAGGCGGAAGTTGGTGTACATAAAAGACTTTCTTTCACTCCCTTTCATTCTCTCTCTCTCTCTCTCTAGTTCCACCTCTCTCTGTCTCGGTCTCACTTGCTTTCACTCTCTATTATTCTCTTTCTCTCTTTCTCACCCTCACTCCAACTCTTCTCTCACTCTAACACACTCACTTTCACTCTCACACACACACACATACATACTCTTTAATTATGTTTAGTATATGCCCTTTTGACCTTTTCAGGATTTAACCCCTAAGTGTCGGGGCGCAACATAAGTCGAGTATAATAAATCTGGACTATCTGGCGGTGCTCGACATAGGTCGTGTGGCAATTTCAGCACGTAATGTTGCTGAGAGAGAGAGACAAGTGGTGGCAGGAGAGTAGCGAGCGTATGACTGCTCCAGACCACCGCGGCGAGTTGTTGCAAGAAAACTAGCCATCATAAAAGGATCGTTATGGTGTCATTGGAAAGCTCTGTTTATGCCCTTTCAGGGATAGATACTTGTTTTACGCTCTGGGTCTTATTTAGGCATGAAAATGATCACGTAAACAGCCCTATTTTGGCTAAAAACACCCCGCTGGGCTACATATAAAAACCGCCTAGCCCGCTAATAAGGTGTTAAAGAGACCATGAAACTCTCCCATTTAGCTTAGTGTATTCCTTGGTATGTCTTGTAAGTATTATTGGAACAGCTATTGTTTTATATACCATAGATTGTCAGTTACGGTAATATTAATAATGATTTATCTATCACTCACTCTCTCTCTCTCTCTGACACTCACACACTCTCTCTCTCACATTTCATACATCAGACACACACACATACTGTATATATCCCTTTCTCTCTCTCTCTCTCTCTCTCTCTCTCTCTCTCTCTCGGAAGTGACATAGTGGAGAGCAGCTCATAACACGGACATATAATATCAAACACAGCCAACGCTACTACATGGAATTAAATGAACATGTTAACCCTTTCACGCACATATGACGCAGAGGTTAGGTTGCCAGATTAGCAATAAGAAATAGAGTTCTCTCACTCTTATAATTACCTCTCCAAAATTAGTTTTCTGCCCACAGCTAACTCACGCACTTGTAAACCTTTCTCTCTCTCTCTCTCTCTCTCTCTCTCTCTCTCTCTCTCTCTCTCTCTCTCTCTCTCTCTCTCTCTCTCTCTCTCTCTCTCTCTCTCTCTCTCTCTCTCTCTCTCTCTCTCTCTCTCTCTCTCTCTCTCTCTCTCTCATAGTCGTAGGATGTATTCGTTGTGGTGAAGAAACAGTTTTCATTTGATCTAGCTGATAGATTCATTGAGCGTAGAAAGAACCTCTACACTGTAAGATGTATGGGTATGAAAAGGGTAACTAAAGTGGCCATAATAACATATAATAACAATATACCATTTTCCCGGCAATATTTCTTGGCAACTCTGATGCAGCGACTTCAGAATTTAATATTAACCATTTCTGTACCGGTGACGTATTGGTAGCTAAAAGGATCAATTGAGATAGTCTATAGACATTCAATGGGCATACGTCCTTCCTAAGCTGAATAAAATAGTCTAATAGAGTATAATGATGAGTATATCACCGGTACTGATTAGGTTAAGGGGAAGACCTTTAGTTTGTTCCCTAGACCTCCATCAAGCTTAAAATTGCACCCTCTTGACCTCCTTTCAAGATACATTTGTACATTTTTCGGAAGAAAAATTTCCCGGCCAACAGCCGGTTCCTCTTAGATTACAGGCTCGCTATCGCTTGCCAGGAAAAATCGACACCTAAATGGCACGAAAGGTCTAAATATTGGCATAAATGGAGAGAAAGTTCTTAGAATCACCAAACTAATGGGGCGAACGTCTACAAATATAAACACAAAAACAATGGGGCTAAACATGAGGGAGAAAGGAGTCAAGAAAAAAATATCTGGAGTGTAAATCTGCTCTTAGCAAACATGAGCCTAATATAACAACCTGGGTTCAGTCAATAGTCTATTTATTATAATTAGGCTTTCCTTTCTACAAGCATGCCTCACTTAAGGGGGTAGTAGTTGTGTTTTATATACCGGTACCGCTTTCTCCCTCATGTTTAGCTTCATTAGTTTTGACATTTTAAGACGTTCGCCCCATTAGTTCGTTGAATTTAAACTTTCGTTCCTTTTAGGAGTTGATTTTTCGCCTAGCGAGGGATAGCGAGCCTGTAATTTTGGTTATATTGGACTTCGGCCTCGGCATTTTTCTATCGAAATCTTCTTTACAGCTTTATCTCGAAGGTGGATCTTGAAGATATTTGTTAAGATTAATGTAGGTCTAAGGAGGAAACTAAAAAAAAGTAATGAAAGACCAATAAATAAGCAAATAAATGCATTCATCTCCCCTTAACCCTTTGAATATCATGACGCATTTTGACAGTTTATTCTGGCTATCATTAGGCGATTTTATACAGCTTCGGAAGAATCTGTGAGAATTAAAAGAGTAAAGACTGTTGAATGAACCCTCTGACTGCCATATACCACCCTTCCCAATCTGAATATAATCGTCTAATAATAACCAGAAAACAGATATTAAATGCATATCGGATCTGTAAAGGGATAAAGTTGACTCATCATAAGTTATTTTATTATGATACTGTTCATTAAGGGGACTGGCTGTTTGTTTGGTCTATTAATACAAATATTCATATACAGTATTGTTTTAGTTTCCTCCCTAGACCTCCATCAAGCTTAGAAAAACGCCCCTAGACACCCCCCCCTCCCCCCCCCCCCCCACTTCAAGATTTGTAAATTTTTCGGTAGAAAATATTCCCGGCCAAAGGCCGATTCCTCCTAAAATTACCGGCTCGCTATCGCTCGCCAGGAAGAAATCGACACCTAAATGGCACGAAGGGTCCTAATATTGACAAAGAAATGGGGTGAAAGGTCATAAAATCCCCAAACTAATGGAACCAACGTCTTAGAATCTCAAAACTAGTGAGGCTAAACATTAGGGAGAAGGGGTCCAGAAAAACGGTCTGTCTCCCCTTAATTAGGAAACATAATTCAGCCTTTCAGTACTGGTGCCGTCCATTAAGCCCTACTGTACCGGCAATCTTCTTTATCATATTCTACCAATATTTAGACGATTTTATGCAGCTTAAGAAACATTTGTGGTAGTAAAAGAGGTTAGGTGAGATAGTACGAAGCCTGTTAATTGCAGGGGGCCCTTTTTAAACTGAATAAAATCGTCTAATAGTAGCCATAACAAAATTATAAAGTCGTCGCCGGTACAGAGGGGTAAACAAAATTTCCGGCTGCTATTATACGATATTATTCAGTTTAAAAAGAGGCTCCAGCAATTACCAGGCTTCGAACTATCTCACTTAACCCTTTTTACTAACACAGATCCTTCTTAAGCTGCAAAAAATTAGTCTAAATATAGCTAGCATAACAATAAAATACATCGCCGGTACAGAAGGGGTTTAAGGTTGTTAAGCTTCATTATTGAGTTGTAAACCAGACAAAGAGAGTCCAGAATCACAATACAAATAACAACAAACTAATTGCTTCACGTAAAGTGGTTTTATTTAAGGGACCTATAACCGTTTATTTTTTTAAGCCAGAGCAAAACTGACTCATCCCCATCTTAAAGGAGGATTTTAGTTTACTCGCTAGACCCCCATCAAGCTTTACAAACATCCCCCTTCAAGATTAATTTAATTGTAAAATTTTTGGTAGAAAATTTGGCCGCTATCGCTCGCCAGGAAAAAAATATACTTAAATGGCACGAAAGGTCTTGATACTGATACAAAAATGAGATGAAAGGTCTTCAAATCGACTACCTAATGGGGCGAACGTCTTAAAAATGGAGCCGTAAGCATCCATATAAAACATGAATGCAATAATAATGTACTTTTCTTATGGATAACAACAAAAAATTGAATTTGATTGTAAGCTTTTTTATAAATGTTCTACGATCGTATTTTAGCTGCATAATTCTGCTAAATAACACGTCTACGGCTCCAACTTCCTTATAGCCTCAAACTCGCTAGTGGTCAAATGTTGTGATATTATTCCAGTACAAGCCCCAACACTAACACCATCTGTAGTCCTGATGTGGCGGCGTCTACGCCGTGGGGCCACCTCCCGAGGCTGCCAACCGCGGATGGCTGCCGACCCTCCACAGCCGAAGACAAAATCAACGACCAGTGGAGGAAAACCGGATGCCGGCCGCGGGGAGCAGTTTCGGGAGCCAAACCGTCACAACCATCCCCTGCCCCCTCCCTGGGGGCACGGGTCCTTGGAGCGGCTTCGGTCGCGCTGGGAATTTCCACCTCTCACACCACACACACACATCACACAGTTTTTCCTACACCGAGAAATGACTCTCCGGCTGTCATTTCTCGAAGACTTCTTCTAGCCGGAGACATTGAGAACAACCCAGGACCCACATTCACATACATATGTCCAACTTGCTCAAAACCCATCACTTCGAGTCGCCATACTAAGGGTTCAGTTCTCTGCAATTCATGCGGGAACTGGACCCACTTCACCTGCACAACACTTGCCTCCAAGAAACACTACACAAACACCTGGACCTGTTCCTCATGCCCCTCCCTCTCCCAGTCAAATCCCTCACCTAAAACCCGTCCACCTCTCCTCCCCAACCCACCTAACCTTCCCATATCATCCACTCCCCCCCCTAAAACCCGTCCACCTCTCCTCCCTAACCCACCTAACCTTCCCAACTCCTCAACTCAACACACCACACCCCATCCTAATCCATTCCAACCCCCATCTCCTGCTCCCCAATCCCCACCCCCACCTCACCCATCCCAACCCCCAGCCCCTCCCTCACCCCCACCCCACCATCACCCCCACCCCCACCCCCACCCCATCCTCGTGCAGCAGCACCCAACATACATCGTGCACATAACATTAACATTCTTCAACTGAACATAGATGGCATCAACACAAAGAAACACGAACTCTCACACTTCATCAAACAACACAACATACACATTGCCATCTTACAAGAAACAAAACTCCGCACAACACAAAAAACACCCACATTTCATAATTTCACCACCATCAGACAAGACCGGGCTGTCGGCGGGGGCGGTGGACTCATCACCCTGGTACACAAAGAAATATCATACATAGTAACCAGTGTACAAACCAAATCACTCCTCCCCCCAAATGATAACACAACAGAAATACAGTCAATTAAAATACGCACTGGCAACAACTCCAACATAACCATCATAAACACATACATCCCTCCCCAAACATCCCCTACAGTACCAAATGAATACAGACCACACTTACAACACATCACAAACACCCCACACACCCCACACATCATCCTGGGTGGTGACTTCAACGCCAAGACGTCGGCCTGGTTTGTCGACAACCCCGACACAGACAGAGGGCTGGTACTACAAAACCAAACCGATAACCTCATCATCCTTAACGACATCCATCAACATACCCATATTCCTCACCAAGCCCTCTATAACCCATCATCTCCAGACATCACCTTTTGCTCCCCAGAACTCGCCCCCACAACATCCTGGAGGGTGGTCAGAACCTTAGGCTCTGACCACCTCCCGATCATTATCACCACCAAAACCAGACTCACCCCAGCTAGCCACAAACACACATACACCAATTATAAAAGAGCTAACTGGGAAGCATTCACAAATGAGACAGAACAACACTTCACAACTCTAAACAGTACACCCATCACTATCAACAATGCTGTACACATACTCAATAAAACTATCCAAAACGCTGACAAGAAACACATTCCAAGAGGTAACAGAAAAAGACACAACCCCAACTTCACACCAGAAATTCAAAACCTCATCAGACAACGCGACATAACTGAAACACTCCCCTGCCACCCCACACACAAGACATCACACAACAAATTCAAGCACTCAACACCCAAACTAACAACAAAATACAAGAACAACGAAAACTAAATTGGAATAACTTCCTACAAACACTTGATCACAAAACAAACCCCAAAAAACTATACAAAACACTAAACAGCATCACACTTTCCAACAGCAACACAACACAATCACATGCTGCAATCACAACAACAGACTCTACTCCTTCATGTAAACAACAAGCAAACACTCTCATCAATCACTTTTCACATGTCAGCCACCTAAAACCTCACAAAGACGACCGACGTGTCATCCGACGTAAGAGACAATTCCCCACAGACCCTGACTATACACCCTTCACCAATCACCAGACAAAGCATATCATCAACAATCTCAAGCACTCACCCGCCTGTGGCCTAGACAACATAAGCAACATACACCTCAGATACCTGGGACCACAAGGCATACAAGCACTCACTAACATATCAAACTACAGCTATTCACACAACACAATACCAGACATTTGGAAGCATGGTATCATCATCACATTCCCCAAACCCAACAAAGACCCCACGCTACCCTCCTCGCACCGCCCCATCACACTCCTTTGCTCCCCCTCCAAAGTCATGGAACGCCTAGTATTACAACTAATTACACCTGACCTACCCCTAGCTCCAACACAACATGGCTTTAGACCACTGCACTCCACAAACACTCTTCTCACAGACCTTACACAAAGAGCTTTCGACGGCATCAATTCAGCTAGACCACCACACAGATCACTATTAGCCACACTCGACATTAGTAAAGCCTTCGATGCCATCCCCCGCCACAACCTAACAAACAAAATCTACAACACAAACATGCACAACAACACAAAACGGTGGCTGGCCAACTTCCTAGCAGGCAGATGTGCACACGTATCTTTTGCCGGTCAGTCATCTAAAATCAGAAACTTTCCAAACGGAGTCCCACAAGGATCCGTCCTATCGCCCGCACTCTTCAATCTGTACATGCACGATATAACTACACCCAATACGCCCCAAATAAACTTAGCCTCCTATGCAGATGACATAACACTCACATGCACACACCATGACCCAAAAAGAGCAACAGATCTCCTTCAACCCTATCTCAACACACTACATGGCTGGTGCACTACAAACAGACTTAATCTAGCCCCAGCCAAATCCACCGCAACCCTGCTCACAAGTTGGACAGGAGAACACGAATACATCCCTCAACTCACCATAAACAACACACCCCTAACACATACACACACACCCAAAATCCTAGGAGTAACATATGATACTCATATGACATTCAAACAGCACACCACAAACATTAAAAAGAAACTGACACCCAGACTTAACGCCCTCAGGTCACTTGCTCACACAAAATTTGGACACAACAAAGAAACTACCACCACAGTATATAAACAATACATAAGATCAGTGATGGAATATGCAAGCCCAGCCTGGGCTTCTAACCTAGCTGAAACACATCATAAGACCTTACAGACTATTCAAAACAAAGCCCTGAAGATCATTACAGGCTGCACAGCTACTGCACCCACAGATCACCTACATCAAGAAACCAAAATCCTCAAAGTCAAAGACCATCTGGACATGAGAGGCACTCAATTCCTGGCAGCAGCCTCCACGAACCAAGACCACCCACTAAACTACATGGCAACACACCCACAGACACCAAGAAATATCAAAACAACACCCAGCACACGGTATCACACACAATTATTGTCCTCTCTCCCTCCCTGCCCACCCCGAACCAACTTCCAGAAGCACATCCATACTCATATCTCTCACCGATCCATCCACTCACTCACAGACAACATGCAGCTGCATGCACGACCTCCCGAAATCCATCCTTCCGAATCCTCCCTTCCTCGCGAGGACAGAGTCCACCTGGCCAGGCTGAGATGCGGACACCATCCAGCTCTCCTGAGCTATCAGAAGAGACTGGATGACTCCGTTGTCGACACCTGCCCGGGATGTAACACAGCACCCCATACCATTAAACACATCATAGAAGACTGCATTTCACACAACCACTTACGCCAACAACACAATCTACACTCAATGAGAGCTCTGTGGGAAAGCCCGATCGTGGCCATGGCCTTTCTCAGGGACTCGGGGCTGTTCGGCCAGGCAGCTTAGGGAACAACAACAACAACAACAACACCATCTGTTCCGACAATCTCTTATATATTTTATTCTAGCTATATTTAAACGATTTTGTGAAGTTAAAGGAGGATCTGTGGTAGTAAAAGGGGTTCATGGAGATAGTTGGAAGCCTGTTAATTGGATGGAAACTGAATAATATCGCCTAATGCCAATATATAGTGAGAAGGACGTCACCCTGAATCAGCTAAGGAACGATGTAGCTGAGGGGAAGGGGGGTTTGTATTTCTGTGTACAGTACATACGAGTGTGTTTATGAGGGAGCGAGTTGTCAGTGTTGTGTGATACCTTTATGGGCTCTTATTTCTGGACCCCCTTCTCGCTTATATTTAACCCATTCCTTTTCAGATTTTAAGACCTTTGCCCCATTAATTTGGCGATTTTAAGACCCTTCGCCCCATTGTTTTCAATATTAAGACCGTTCTTGTTAATTTAGGTGTCTATGGTTTTCCTAGCGAGCGATAGCGAGCCTGTATGATAACACTAAAGTTTTCTATCGAAAAATGTACAAATTTATCTTGAAGGGAGGTCTTAGGGGTGTTATTTCTAAACTTAATGAGTGTCTAGGGAGGAAACTAAGACACTAATATAAATTTAAATATATAACCAAATAAATGTGTGTAAATGTACCGGTATTTTCTGAATTCCCTTCTCCCTCATGTTTAGCCCCATTAATTTTGAGATTCTAGGACGTTCGCCCAATTAGTTTAGTTGAGGGAGCAAACTAAATAACATATAATATTGTCTCTTTATTCTTGAATCACCATTAATATCAAGCCCCAACATTTTGGGGAATATTGTTGCTGAATTAGCGTGTATTTTTATTATAACTGAGTGTATGTGTGTACAAATTGTGTAAGTACAATTACAAATAATACAATTGTTCGTGTGTGATGTGTGCGGCCAGGGCTTTGGGTATTATCACATAGTTACCCATATAATATCAGTTTTCTTCAATACTTTCTCATCGATTTTCTTTTATGAAATTGGTAAACTACGGTATTAATTTTCTGATATTAGTTACATATTTTGTGTATAATATTATTTTGTATATATTTAGCCACACAGGTGGGTGCGAGGTGAATTTATGACTAATTTTCCTAAATAATTGTAAATACAACATAGATATTTGAGAAATATGTGTAAACTAGCTTATACGTCATTGAAGAATCGCCAGCCTAACTCTTTGTCACAGAGATTCCTCTTTGAGTCGGACGTGCATTAGTTAACTTAGGGCGTGATATTTTAAGTCTTACTTGGTTTCTATAACACAGTTGCAGTTTTATCAATTCCCTGATAAAGATAGTTTAGCATGAGGCTATTTATGTAAGCATTATCTACAGGTTTAAGTTATACAGTAGCCTACTTGTTTGTAGTCATAATGAAAGGATATTCCATCCCACTGACCTTCTACAGGGTAAGACTGTGCGCACCTATGATGATTTTGGGACCTATTGCCAATTTCGATAAAAAGTACATCATCGTGTAGGGAATGTTTGCGTGCATCGGCCCATATATATTTGACCCCCCAAAAAATGTCTGGGGGGGGTAGGGGAACGGTCCGTAGTTGAAAAATGTGGAGCGAATGGCACCGCGCGGCTAGATTGTCATCGAGCGGCGAGATTTCCCTGCCGAATATTTACGCGCGCAGGGGATAGAAGGAGAGGGAGGAGGGGGTGGGTTACCGCGTATTATCACGTATATCTCCTTTTTCGAGCCCTTTTAGGCTATTTAGAGTATGTATACGTGTGTAGGGCACCCATATAACAATGAATATGCCTCATAGTGACCAAAAATTGCAATATATAAGGGAATTATAAGAGAATATTTAGGCGGGAATGAAGATGTGTTGGAGGTTTGGCGGCAATTTATGAGCTGAGAGTGTGGTTTACGCCATACATATCACGTATATCTTGTACGTAGAGCACTGTCACGCTATAATACAGACTTGTACGTATGTATACGTGCCATATATCAAAATATATACCGCATATAAACCAATTCATGCGATATTTTACGCACATTATCAATGAGTTTCTATGCGTGAACCAAGGTGTGAGTGAGTTGTGGTGGGAATGAAAGGGGGAGAGGGTGTGTTACGCCATAAATATCACGTCAATCTTGTATTTAGAGCACTCTCATGCTATAATAAAGACGTGTACATATGTAGGCGTCCCATATAACAAGGAATATACCGCATATAGCCCAATTGATGCGATATTTACGCAAATTGTGAATGTGTTTCTAGCAGACGGAAGCCTGAAAGGGGGGGTTGGGGGTGGGTGGGTGGGAGGGAGGCATGCAGGGGTGCAGTGAGTGAGTGAGTCGTGGAGAGATGGAAGTAAGGCAGATCTCTAGATAGATAACCAGCTTAGTGATAATTGTGGAGGCGCCCCAGGCGTATTGATGTTTGGTATTTTGACCCTTATGTCTACCAGATGGCTGGTGTTCGTTGCCATCAACAGGTCTACAATAACATGAGTCAGGAATGGAGAGAGAGAGAGAGAGAGAGAGAGAGAGAGAGAGAGAAAAACTGAGACATGCGTATGTCGTACATATAAATGGACTTCAGAATTGCATTTTTATGCAAGCAGACATTGCATTTTAGACACATGTGAAGTACCACAGAAACATGTAGGCCATTGACTGTAAATAAAGTACTATATTTATAGACCACCAGCGACGGTGCTGAGTCAACACAGGCAGATTGCCTGTTGTGATAGAGGGCTAAATATAGACTGGTGTCTCCTTACACCTGCGAAAGGGTAGATTGCCACCAGAGAAACGTTTACTTATTTATTTCGAAGTAATATATGCAATCTAAATGTATATTCGAGACCTACTGCAATTATTTGTATGACAGTCATGACTATGTATAATCCAATATACGCGCGTAGGCGAGACATAAGAAAGCTGGTTGAGCAATTTTCGACACCCACACAGTTATTATTCATTTTTATTTACAATATTATACAATACAAATGTATTTGTGAAGAGTATTTTATCCATTATTGTATTTATACCAATTTTGTTCCCAGACAGAGCTGCTGTAGCTGGAGAATCAAGGAGCGGCAAGGGTCACCTCGTGACCGCCTGACCGTGTGAAAATGAGTGGAGTCACACTGAGAGGGGCAATTTTGCTGAGTGTTTGGGCAATTTTTGACAGAATAAAGTTATATAATTACTAATTCTTGACAGAGACAAACTATTATAAACCTTGGCATGATATAATTGATAATCCCATCAATTTACAAACGTAAATTGGTGGGATAATTCATTTTTTTTTGTATATTGTCATTTCGATTGTACACACGAAGTTTTGAGTGATATTTGGTATGAGCTCCTGTGGCATGGTTGGTAAGGTCGCGGACTGGAAAACTCAAAGTGTCGTAGGGTAGTGGGATCGAATCCAGGAGGGGGTTATGGGGAAGGTTTTATATTGTCTAGAAAAAATTTTTATAAATTTTTTTTTTACAAGATCATGCCATTGTATTCAAACAATATGAAATATTCATAGAATATATCATATTGTAAGAATACAATGACATGACCTTGTTTTCTTTTTTTCTTTTTTTATTGTTTTATTTTATTATCATAGTAGGTTTGACATGATTTATTGAAACATATTTATTTTTGTACAATTCATTTGAGGTAAGAAAATAATTATATACACATTACTTAGGCTAATAACAAACATATATTGATATACTAAAAAAATAAGGCATATTACATGTAAATCTTTGAAACTTATAAACTAAATAATGAAACATACAATTATATAATGTAAAAGCTATATCACAGGGACATCTTTGGAACTTATACCTTATATAATATATATGTTACATTATGAGGTAGCGTGATCAATTAGGTCAGGTCAGGTAAGGTAGGGCGCGAGTCCAGGGCAGGGCAGGGCAGGAGGCGAGTCCAGGGCAGGGCACGGGGCGAGTCCAGGGCAGGGCAGGGCAGGGCAGGGGCCGACACTCAGTAGTTCTTGAAGGTGTGGTAGTCCCTGAAGCAGTCACCCAGGCAGAGTGCAACTTTGCACTCAGCGCACATTGAGGTGACTCTTTTGGTCACATGGGGTTTCCTCACACTGGAGCTGCAGACGGTGCACTGCACCTGCCTGTGACGAGTGCCAATCAGCTCGGTGTTGGTTGTGTAGTGTCTTTCGACACCCAGCTGGATGCGGTCAGGAACGTGATCCCCACGCCATGCCGTACGTCTGTGAGTGGTGGTGGCATACTTCTCCAGGAGTTGGTAGGAGACGTTGTACACGAACTCCCGGAATTTCAGCTTCTGGTTTGGGGCCATATCCTTCTTCACCAACCACAAGTTGTAGGCGTTCAGCATCGTTATGTCAACTAGGTGGAGGAAGAGCTTGTGATACCACTTCACAGTCTTCCTCAGACACTCAACACCTGACAGCTGACAGTCAGACTTGTCCACCAGGCGCATGTTTTTGGTGTAGTCCACTACCATGTCGGGCTTGTAGATTGTCTTCCTGGTTCGGTAGTGGATTTTGCCAGAATCCACCTGGGCACCTGTGTGGACGGTGGAAAGCAGGTGGACGTCTCGCTTATCCTTCCACTTCAGGGCTATCAGTTTCCCACACTTCTCGAGCTGCTTTTTATTTTGCCCCTTTCGTCGCCTTCTTCGCACATGCCTCTCGCGGTGTTCCTTGGCCAGGTCGTCTTCTGAAGGTGTGTCACTGGAGGAGGCATCTGTGAGAGGAATGACATCACCTGTGAACTTTGGCATAAACTTTCTTGTCTTTCTGACAGTCCCACATGACCCCGTTTGGTTGTCATAAAGAAACTGGCAGAGAGCAGGAGAAGTATACCAGTTGTCAGTGTAGATGATGTGGCCTTTGCCCAGGTAAGGTGCCAACATTTTCCTGACGATGGCACCTGACATGCCCATGGGTCATTGGCAGCGGCTTTCGGTATGTCAATGTCAGTGCCTGTATACACGATCATGTCAAGCACTATTCCAGTTTCACAGTCGCACAACACGAAGAGCTTGATTCCGAACCTATGCCTCTTTCAAGGGGATATACTGCTTGAAAACAAGACGTCCTTTGAAGAGCACGAGCGACTCATCAATCACCAAATTGAGGAAGGGGTAAAAGTATTTCCTATACCTCTCCAACAACATGGTGAACACATCCCGAACTTTCCATATCCTGTCAATCCTGTTAGGATTTTCGTTGTCTGCAAAGTGCATAAATCTTAGCAGCAACAAAAATCTGTCACGAGTCATGAACTTATTGAAAGTTGGGGTGGCGATGAGAGGGTCGTGCTTCCAGTAGTGTTGCAACACATGCTTCTTGATCAGAGGCATGAGGAACAACAAGGCAAAGAACGTCAGAAATTCTGCCACAGTCGTATCCACCCAGCCTCGTATTCTCGCTTTTGGAGAAAGGACGTCCAATCTGCCAAACACCCACCTGTAGTAGGCGTTTGTTTGGGCAACGATGTACGTCATTACCTCCATGTCGAAAAAAGCGAGGAAGAAGTCGCTTTCATTCGCTTGATCATCACAGGGCCAGTTGTCAGTTGTTCCTGACGTCCCAGGATTGAACTGGGGCACGTCAGGTACAAAATTGACCCCGTCAGACCAATCGAACGAAGGCATGCCAGGGATCGGAATGTAGTCTGCGTCTTCTTCTGCGTCTGAAATATCGCTTCCATGGTCGCGATACAGCACTTCATCATCATTACCCTCCTCTTCACTCGACAGACGATGCCCTTCCTCGTTTTCGTCACCGACGTCGGACTCACTCCCACTGTCCACTCCCAAATCCCCCCACCCTTGGTCCCGTGCTAGGGCTTCGTCGTCGAAACCCGGGCTGCCAATGTCCTGCGAATCACCATCAAACAGCAGGGCGGCATACTTAGATGGTGTAAGATTTTTCCGGGTCACTTTGGCACGTGCGGGAGTCTTATGGACAGGGACAGCAGAGGTGGTGGCAGGGGCGGCGGCAGGGGCGGCGGCGGCGGCAGGGGCGGCGGCGGCAGGGGCAGCAGTGGTGCGTGGCCTTGATGGCAAGATGATGGTGGTGCCTGTCGCCCTTCTCTCTGTTCCTTGGGCAGGGGCGGCAGGGGCGGCAGGGGCAGCAGGGGCGGCAGGGGCGGCAGGGGCAGCAGGGCCGGCAGGGCCAGCAGTCGCTTTCCCAGTCGCTTTCCCTCTCCCTTTCCCCTTCCCCTTCCCTGTTCCTTGGGCAGGGGCGGCAGGGGCGGCAGGGGCGGCATGGGCGGCAGGGGCAGCAGGGGCGGCAGGGGCAGCAGGGCCGGCAGGGACACCAGGGCCAGCAGTCGCTTTCCCAGTCACTTTCCCTCTCCCTTTCCCCTTCCCCTTCCCTGTTCCTTGGGCAGGGGCGGCAGGGGCGGCAGGGGCAGCAGGGGCGGCAGGGCGGCAGGGGCGGCAGGGGCAGCAGGGGCAGCTGGGCCAGGGGCGGCTGGTGGTGGTGGTGGTGGTAGGGGCACTGTGGCTGGCGTACGGGTTCTCTTCCCTACGCCCGTGCCTTTAATTTTTCCTGCCCCCGCAGGTAATGCAGCCCTAGGGCGGCCTCCTGCGTCGCTGGTACCGGTGGCAGGGGTGGCAGGGGTGGCAGTGGTGGCAGTGGTGGTGGTAGTGGTTGTTGCAGTGGCCTGGGTCGTGGTGGCAGTGTCCCGAAAGACCAATGACCTCTGTGCCATTGCCCTGCTTGCACGTGTTTTACGTGCTTTTGGTGCTGGTGATTCGTCCTCTGAGCTGTAGGGCGTGTCGTACTGGTAGCTAGGGTCTTTGGCAGCCACCCTCTGCCTTCCACGGCGGCTAACACCACCAGAAGGAGGGCTGGTTGTGTCATCAGGGAGCGAGCGTGAGGGACGTGTAGGCTCCATGACTAGTGCGTGGTTACTGGCGCGGTGGTGCTTGCACGAGTGCGGGGCGAGCGTTTGGCGGGGTGGTATCGAGAGTTGACATGTAGTACAATACCCACACCAATTTTCAGCCGCCTGGCTATAAACGCGCGGTTTTGGTACGTGTTCAAAGTCTCTGCTCTTAAGAGTCTACCCGCAGTGCGCCGGGGGAACTCTTAAGAGTCTACCCGCAGCTCCCGGGTTAATGGACGAAAGATCATAAAATTGACAAGGAATTTGGGTGGAAAGTCTTAAAATCAATTCAAGCAAAATATATAAATTTGTCGGTAGAATAATGTTCCGGCCGAAGGCAGGGCTCTCTTAACCCTCTCCGACATATGACGCAATTTTGAGCCTATTAGGGATACTTTAAAGCCTTTGTTACCATCAGGGGTATGTAGACCTTTAGTTTAGTTATTTCAACCTCTGCAGTTGTCTTTGAGTTAGCTGTGGGCAGAAAACTAATTTTGGAGAGGTAATTATAAGAGTGAGAGAACTATTTCTTATTGCTAATCTGGCAACCTCTGCGTCATATGTGCGTGAAAGGGTTAAATTGCTGGCGCGCTCTTGCTCGCCTAGAAGAATAACCGACACCTTACTGGGGTGAAACGTCATATAATCGCCAAACTATTGAGTTGAAACATCTTAGAATCTCTAAACTAATGGAGTGAAATAGAGCGGGTTAAAAACATCGCCTGATCCAGATAGGGTTAACCCCTTCAAACAGACGACTCCTTAAGGATGGTTCACTTTTTGGACGATTTTTGCATGTATTCATTATTTTTCTAGTTTCTTCCCTAGACCTCCATCAAATTAAAAAAAACATCCATTAGATCCCCTTTCTAGATTAATTTTTACATTTTTCGGTAGAAAAATTTCTCGGCCGAAGGCCGATTCTTCCAACATTATAGGCTCACTATCGTTCGCCAGGGAAAAAAATTGACACCTAAATAGCACGAAAGGTCTAATTATTGACGAAGAAATGGGGGCGAAACGTCTTAAAATCGACTAACTAATGGGGCAAACATCTTAACATCTGAAAACTAATGGGGCTAAACATGAGGGAGAAAGTGGTCCAGAAAACCGGCCCTTCCCCCCCCTTAAAGTTCTTATATTAATTCAAGTTTTCAAATAATATAGTTCTGGTTCGACACCCTGGTATCTTTAAGAACATTTACATGAATACATTATCTAGGCTATTTTATCAGTCCAAAGGCATCATTTCAACTATAAATCATAATTAAATCTTTACTTATTGTTTTGGCTATTATATTATTTTATTTTAACTGTCTTGATGGTGTAATGGTTTGAGTGTTTAAGGTCTGTATGTGGTAACCAAGGTTCGAATCCCGGGTGGATCATATGCGTTCATTAATTTCATTGGGAGGTGTTTGGTGTTGGGAGTGACATTTATAAATTTTAGCTTATTAATTCAAAGGCATTAAAAGTCACAGGACTATATACCATAATTTTATCTTTACATATGCAATAATTGTTTTGGCCATTTTATCATTTCAAAGGATTTTTTTTATTATAAACCATAATTTTATGTTTACACATACAATAATTGTTTTGGCCATTTTATCAATCCAACAAAAAACAAAATAATTATAATGAATACATAAAAATAAGGCGGAATAACAAAATGTCGGTTACTGTAAAAAGTGTGTCCTAGGCTTCCCCTGATAGACGTCCTAGGGGCTTGGCGGTGCAGCGGACTGATCAACGCTCTGTCAGGTACACGGCCAAAGGTGACGCTTTAACACTATCGGGGCGATCCTCTGTTGCGCTCCGTTAGTTTGGGGATTTTAAGACGTTTCCCCCCATTAGTTTGGTGATAGTAAGACACTTCACCCCATTAGTTTGGCGATAGTAAGACACTTCACCCCATTAGTTTGGCGATAGTAAGACGCTTCACCCCATTAGTTAGGCGATAATAAGACAGCTCACCCCATTATTCAGGTGGCAATATTTTTGCAGGGCAACCGACAGCGAGTCTGTAACTGAGAAGGCTTATCAATCATCCACAATCAATAAACTATTCCACAACTAATTACCATATTCAATAGGGATAATATTAGCTTATATAAAACACCTGTATTGTGAAGGTGTGTCAATGGTCTGGGTGGCCATAATAGCTCTCCTTTATAATTACCATATTCAATAGGGATAATATTAGCTTATATAAAACACCTGTATTGTGAAGGTGTGTCAATGGTCTGGGTGGCCATAATAGCTCTCCTTTATAATTACCATATTCAATAGGGATAATATTAGCTTATATAAAACACCTGTATTGTGAAGGTGTGTCAATGGTCTGGGTGGCCATAATAGCTCTCCTTTATAATTACCATATTCAATAGGGATAATATTAGCTTATATAAAACACCTGTATTGTGAAGGTGTGTCAATGGTCTGGGTGGCCATAATAGCTCTCCTTTATAATTACCATATTCAATAGGGATAATATTAGCTTATATAAAACACCTGTATTGTGAAGGTGTGTCAATGGTCTGGGTGGCCATAATAGCTCTCCTTTATAATTACCATATTCAATAGGGATAATATTAGCTTATATAAAACACCTGTATTGTGAAGGTGTGTCAATGGTCTAGGTGGCCATAATAGCTCTCCTTTATAATTAAGGGGAGTTTTTAGTTTGCTCCCTAGATCTCCATCAAACTTAAAATTACACCCCCTTAAACCCTTTTCAATATAAATTTGTACATTTTTCGGTAGAAAAATGTCCCTGCCAATGGCCGGGTTCTCTTAAATTACAGGCTCGCTATCGCTTGCCAGGAAAAAATCGACACCTACTGTAAATGGCACGAAATACAGAAATAGGGCAAAAGTTCTTAAAATCGCCAAACTAATGGGCCGAACGTCATAACATTTCAAAAGCAATGGGGCTAAACATGAGGGAGAAAGGGGTCAAGAAAATAATCCCTCAAGTCTAAGTCTGCCCTTAACGCGGCGGAACTGATCAAAGGCGGCCACTTAATTAACGGCCACCATAACCAACCAATCTGATGACATAATGTTATCAATAATTAAATAACCTTATATTAACCCTTTCAAGATCCAATACGCATCTATTTTCTGTTCGTTATTAGACGATTTTATTCAGATTAGGAATGGTATATGGAAGTCAGAGGGTTGATTGAGAGAGTCTTTACCCTTATAATACTCACAGATTCTTCCTGAGCTGCACAAAATTGTCTAATGACAGCCAAAATAAACTGCTAAAACGCGTCAGAGCTTCAAGGGGTTAATGTACATATATATTAATTATCCTTATAATTAACGCTTCATTGTTATAGTGAGGCTTTCAGTAGGTATTAACCAAAAGGAACTCATATATATTGTATGGTTATATTTAATGGTTTACTGAAATTGTGATTACAGTTTGTGTATCAAAAGCGAAGGACATTAAGCTGACATTATGTTTTGTGAAGTTAATATTGTACATCCTTTTCATTTATATTTGTTGAGTTCTGTAAAGGAAATGCATAATACGTCAAACATTAGGCTTTTGTTTGTTTATGTTTACGAGTCGACGAATATGCCTTGAAGTTGCCGGTCTGCAGTTGTATACCGAAATATTTGTATTATATTTAAGGAAGGACTTATCCTGATATATTCTGTCATCTCGGTATGATAACGCCATTAATAATATATTGTACCTACTGTAGCATCACACGAAGTTTATGCAGTTTAACCCCTTCAGCACCATGACACCTTTTTACCTTTGATTCTGGCTAAAATTAGATGATTTGATTCAGTTTGAGAAGGACCAATGTTACTAAGAGGGTTTATTGGAATCGTCTTTACCCATCTGAGTCGTAGATGTAGAGTATAAACTAAAGAAAATCGTCCAATGATAACCAGAATATGATGAACATTTTGTACTGGTGGTGAAGGAGTTAAGAAGACTTATCATAACTATTGTACTTACAACAACCTCCAGTAACTCCTCCATGCCTCTCAAACTGTCAAATGCCTATTTTGATTGTACTGTACACTTCCAAGAAAATACTGGACAAATCATTCTTACCTCCTCTTTTGTGCATGTGTAATTAACAGAATCCCTGACCGACCAAATATTCAATTTAGTTAATAAGGTGCCATAAAATCAATACGCCTTAACAAGCGGGCGGTAAAATTCCGTAAAATGAGTCTGTGTGAGAGAGTTTTGTAAGAGCAGATGGTCCAAATGAAGCCAATCACTTTGACGCCTGTTAACCCGGGAGATGTAGAAGGAGGGAGGAAGGAGGGGGGGGGGGGTATAGTGGTGGTAGAGGGATGGTGGGGTGTTGGTGGTGGTGGGGGTAGCGATAGTAGACTGGGAGGGGGGTGTAGTGGTGGTGGTGGGGTGTTGGGGGGGTGGGGGGGGGTACCGGTAGTAGCCTCGGCGGGAGGGGGGGGGGGGGGGGGGGGGGTTGTAGTGGTGGTGGTGGTGGTCGGTTTGGTGTTGGTGGTGCAGTGATGGTGGTGGTGAGGTGTTATTGGTGGTGGGGGTGGGGTGTTGTTGTTTCTGGTGGTGGTGGTGGTGGAGTCAGGGGAAGGGGTGATCGTAATGGTGGTGGTAGTGGGGAACTAAATGTACGAATACAAGTAGTGTTTCGATAATACAAGTTATCATCTTGGTAAGTACAGTACAAGTATTGAATATTACCAATGGCTTATGCGCATTAAGCCGGTATCACACGAGAGTTTTATAGTCAACATTCGATGATCAAAATTTTTCTGGCAATATTTCGGACATATTTTGCACTGGTATCGGTAACTAGATTGATGGTAGATGAATTTAGGTGACCGAAATATCTTAAAAGTTTACCCCATAAGCTGCCAGATCAGTGTTGAGGGAAAAAGCGCTCGTGTGATAGCGGCATTAACGCTCACATGGCACCTCTTCCGTATTATATTTCCTCTCTCCGCCGCAGTACAGAGAGAGAGTGAGAGTGAGCGAGAGTGAGAGAGAGTTAGTGTTTTAATCAACAGGAGTTCATATACATAGATTAAGGGGAGACTGGCCGTTTGTTTGGTCTATTAATTCATTTATTTTTGTAGTTTCCTCCCTAAACCTCCATCAAGCTTAGAAAAACACCCCCTAGACCCCTCTTCAAGATATATTTGTACATTTTTCGGTAGAAAAATGTCCCGGCTGAAGGCCGGTTTCTCTTAAAATTGCAGGCTCGCTATCGCTCTCCAGGAAAAAAATTGACACCTAAATGGCACGAAAGGTCTTAAAATTGACAACGAAATGGGGCAAAAATCGCCAAAATCGCCAAACTAATGGGCCGAACGTCTTATAATCTCAAAACTAGTGGGGCTAAACATTAGGGATAAAGGGGTCCAGAAAAACTGTCTGCCTCCCCTTAAGTTTAAGACGATATGTAGGTAGGCTTGGGAGTTATGTGATCACCATTCAGTATTGGCCACACACAAAGGGTAACACGAGCGGGGCACATGATGTTTTAAATCTGTCCTTTCAATATGTAGTAACTCCACTAACAGACCTACTCCACTTTAGCTCTTCACCACTAACTCCACCACCATCACCACCACCACCACCGCCAGACCTATTCCACTCTAACCCTTCACCACCACTACCAAGCCTACTCCACCCTAACCCTTCACTAGTAACTCTCCCACCATAAGACTGAGTGAGATTGGATAGAGTGTGTAAAAGGGTGAACATATAAGTGTTTGAGAGTTATTGTAGTGTGATAATCTGAGAGTGAGAGGATAAGAGAGTTCAATAATGCTGAGAGAAGAGTTTGTAAGAAAAGAAAGTTGAGAGTGGAAATTTGGAAGAATGTGTGGGTGGCAAAAGCTGAGATTGTGTGAGAGAGAGTGCAAGAGCAAGCAAGCAAGCAAGCAAGCAAGCAAGCAAGTGAGTGAGTAAGCCAGCAAGCGAGTATAGGTAATGGCCTGGAAAATATTGCTCTTTACCAAGTTGCTCTGTTTTTAAGGTTGAATGTTTGTTTACCATTTTTTTATTTTTCCCATAAAACCAGATTTTCTGAGGGAGGTACTCGTCACAGGCAGTTCTGCATTTTGTCTCCCTCATTCACACACACACACACACACACACACACACACACATACACATATATATATATATACAGTATATATTACGGGTGGATGGGACTCGTTAGCCTTGGTCAGCAACTCATCTAGGGGAGACAACCTTATACAAATCCGGGTGGATGGGACTCGTCAGCCTTGGTTGGCAACCTGTCTAAGGGAGTAAACCTGATACAAATCCGTACTGCTTACCTAAGGGTAAGGCAGGTTAGTGGATGGATTAGCCGAACACCACTGTAGAAAAATAGTGCTAACAAGATACACAGAGGGCCTCGGAGATGGACGGATCCTAAATTGAGTGGTCAATCCTGTAAGTCCTTCACTAAACTGGCTCGGGTTGTCCCTCTCACAGGGAATAGGTCCGCTTGGGGACATTCTGTGTATGGCCACCCTCGTAAGAGAAGTAAGGCGGTCGGCAATATATATATATATATATATATATATATATAGCTGGTCTATTATATTTGCAGTATCATACCAGGCAAACAGAATACCACCGATGAAAATGTTATATTGCTTCTCGCACACAGAACACCAACATTTATATACACTATAAGGATATTTATATACTACCTGCCGATATATACAGTATACACCCATAGTGATAGTTTTACCACCAGGCCAAATATTAATCTAGGCCAAATGGAAACAGTTTGGCCCGTAGGTTTTGGTTGTGTGAGTCAGAGGGTCGTTCATGGTGGTATGTGTGTGAGAGAGAGAGAGAGAGAGAGAGAGAGAGAGAGAGAGAGAGAGACAGAGAGAGAGAGAGAGAGAGAGACTGAGAGAGAGAGAGAGAAGAGAGAGAGAGAGAGAGAGAGAGAGAGAGAGAGAGAGAGAGAGTAATATTTTTAACTGGCTGAGGTTAGAAAGTTAGGTCCTACAGGATGGAGGGAGGGTGTTGGTGTGGAGGGGGTAACTGAAGGAGAGATGATCGTATTTATTTGCTCATTTGTGTATTTTCTTTTTCCTCCCTAGACCTCTTATCAAGCTTAAAAAATAAACGCCCAAGCCCCTCTTTCAATATAAATTTGTACATTTTCAGTAGAAAAATGTCCCCTTAAAATACAGGCTCGATTTCGCTCGCCAGGAAAAAAATCGACACCTAAATGGCACGAAAAGTCTTAATATCGACAAAGAAATGGGCCGAAATGTCGTCAAATTGTCAAACTAATGGACCGAACGTTTTAAAATCTGAAAACTAATGGGGCTAAGCATGATGAAGAAGGGGGAGCAGAAAAACGACCCATCTCCCTTTAAGGATAAACTATATTTATGGAGATGGAAAGGACAGATATGTGTGGAGGGTATTGGCCATGTTGAGAGTTATGGAGATGGAAAGGACAGATATGTGTGGAGGGTATTGGCATGTTGAGAGTATGGAGATGGAAAGGACAGATATGTGGAGGGTATTGGCCATGTTGGTCAGATATGTGTGGAATGGCCATGCGAGTTAGGATGGAAAGGACAGATATGTGTGGAGGTATGGCCAGAGTTATGGAGATGGAAAGGACAGATATGTGTGGAGGGTATTGGCCATGTTGAGAGTTATGGAGATGGAAAGGACAGATATGTGTGGAGGGTATTGGCCATGTTGAGAGTTATGGAGATGGAAAGGACAGATGTGTGGAGGGTATTGGCCATGTTGAGAGTTATGGAGATGGAAAGGACAGATATGTGTGGAGGGTATTGGCCATGTTGAGAGTTTGCGACAAGTAATAATTATGAGTTATTGATATTTTAAGGGGAGACTGGCCGCTTGTTGGGCCTATTAACCCTTTAACGCATATGACGCGATTTTGAGCCTATTGGGGATACTTTAAAGCCTTTGTTACCATCAGGGGTATTTATAAACCTTTAGTTTAGTTACTTCAACGTCTGCAGTTGTCTTTGAGTTAGCTGTGGGCAGAAAACTAATTTTGGAGAGGTAATTATGAGAGTGAGAGAACTCTATTTATTATTGCTAATATGGCAACCTCTGCGTTATAAAAGCGGGAAAGGGTTAATTCATTTATTTTTTTAGTTTCCTTCCTAGACCTCCATCAAGCTTAGAAAAACACCCCCTTTAAGATATATTTTTAAATTTTTCGATAGAAAAATGTCCCAGCCGAAGTCCGATTCCTCTTAAAATTGCAGGCTCGCTATCGCTCGCCAGGAAATAATCGACACCTAAATGGCACGAATGGTCTTAAAATTGACAACGAAATGGGGCGAAAGGTGTTAAAATCGCCAAACTAATGGGCCGAACGTCTTATAATCTCATAACTAGTGGGGCTAATCATTAGGGAGAAGGGGGTCCAGGAAAACGGTCTGCCTCCCCTTTAATACCGGGAGGATTGGACATCACTTCACCCGATTTAGGGTCCAAACCTGGAGGAAACGTTATAGTCTATTCGCTGTAAGTAGGCGAGAAATCATGCCCTCTATCCTCTCTAACTAAAAAAGGGCTAGAGCAAATTGTCTAAATGACCACATCTATTCCTTGACTGGCTCTTCCCAAATGGTAGAAATATTAGCTCGATTACTCTAGTAGTTTTTCAGTTACAGAGGTTAGAGGTCATGATTTCTCGCCTACTTACAGCGAATAGACTATAGCCTAGCCACAGCCTCCTTTATTTCAGTGTATGTGTGTGTATCATGTGTGTGTGTGTGTCTGTGAGTGTCTGTGTGTGTGTATGTGTACTGAAGAGGTACACTTGACCAAAAAAAATGTGTTTACACTAACGCTCTAAACATTTTGGAAGTGGGTGGAAATGTTATGATAATACCTCACAGACGTATGTTTCACCCGATTCATTCCGTTCACACTAGATTATTTACAGCTCACCAGTGTAAAGATCGTTTTTTGGTCGAGTGTACGGTCGCGCTAATAAGTCATTTTTCCCAGCTGTCATTACGTTTGGCTTGCTCTGTGCTGTATTAATGTCTGTCAGATGTTGAATAGGGTGGGTAAGTGTAGGAACATGTTTGTTTATTTCACTCGATATGAAGAAATGAAGCTTAGATATTCCTGATACCAATTATTGATCAAAACATACTTGGTGCCGAGACATCACTTATTAGCGCGACTGTACAGTATGGCCGTATTTATTTGCTTATACATTTATATATTTTGTATTTTAATAGTTTCCTCCCTAGACCACGACTGTTTACTCCGAGACCCAAACCCTGGCCCAATATGAAGCCTCGAACACCATAAAAGAACCCCCGAAATGTAAACCCCATCTGTACCCTGCGACGTCTTTTTATTTATTGTGTAGCTATATTTAGACGATTTTGTGCAGTTTAAGAAGGATCTGTGGTAGTAAATATGGTTAAGTGATATAGTTCGAAGCCTATTAATTACTGGAGGCCTTTTTTAAACTTAATATAATAGTCTAAACATAGGATATCATTAAAAAGACGTCATCGTTACAGAAGGGGTAAATACTAGGCATAATGTACAATTCAGTTCGGTATAGGTTCGAAAACTTAAGGCTACGGAAGTTATTAACCCGTTCAGTACCAGGGACGTCCTTTTCATCATATTCTGGACATTATTAGACTATTTTATTCAGCTTAGGAAGGACCTCTAGCAATAAACAGGCTTCAAACTATCTCAACCAACCCTTTTAACTACCACAGATACTTCCTAAGCTGCATAATATCGTCAAAATGTAGCTTGAATAAAATATAACCCACGTCGCTGGTACTCAATGGGTTAATATTTATGAAGGTGGATCATTGAATTATGTAAAACTTACGATATGTTACATAACATATACAGGTCTCCCTCGATTTACGATTGGGTTACGTTCCTGAAAACCCGATCTTAGATAGAAAAATCATATAGAAAACCCTAATAGAACCCTATAGAATAAATGATTCCGGAAATTATCTAAAGAAACAGTCCCTTGTGGAAACCTGGTGACGTCACACATTCAGCCCCGCCCACCGCCACAACCAGTCTCCGTTGTTGGTTCTGGTGGTCGGGTGTGTCAGTGTTCGCGGCTACAATATTATCCGTTTATGTGGATTTACGGCGATTATCGGCAGCGAGGATATATCTGAGTCGTAAGAGTGATGGGAAGGAGTTGAGAGGACGTGCAAAGCTTAGTGCCACTGCTAATATAAGGTAAACAACTAACTAGGCCTGCACTACCACTGTTCTTATGGCATTGTGATTTTTTGGGGGAAGTTAGACTTGGTCCTATATTCTTAACTGTAAACTATATGAGATGAGATTCCTGATCTGCGAAAGTCAGATGATGCGGCACCTTGTCTTGTCGGAGGGACAGGGTGCCTGGTCAAAATGCCGGCGTGACAAACTGCCGACGCCGGTATTTTGACTCGCCACCAGCACCGGCATTTTGTCTTCAATGGATACGTCGGCATTATGACTTAATAACCTTTTTTCCCGAGGTTGTGACTGATATATTAATAACGATGATCGGGTGGACCTGACTCCTTTCCCGCGCAAGGTCCCGGATGTTGAGGTGAGGTTGGAACGCTTGTGGTCCGCGGGTCCGCAGTTTGCTATCAATTTCGTGTGCATTGTATTTAATTCGAAAACGACCAAGTTCCCGTTAGCATTAGGCCTATTCATTATTTCAGAGTAATGTAGGCTATATTTACTAGAAAACTAAAATATTTGTTTTCCTTGCCGGATAAAGTTAGAACGAGAGTATAAACAAGTTGGCGTCGTCTTGTTAGGGGACCCGCAGAGGGCTGCTCTCGGGCAGCATGCTATGCGGGGGTTGTGCAGGGGAATTAGGAGCAAGGGATAGGATCGGATCAAGGAGATAATGATTAGTGATCCTATTTCTAAAGGAATCAAGAGTGGGGCTCTTTACTACGTGAGATGGGTGTGATTCCACTCTTGGATGCTGCGGGGCAAACATTGGTACCAGAGGTTTCGCTCCTTGGGTGTTCGCCACGTGTCATTGTTTGCACCCAATACAAGTTCGCGGGTAGAGGTTTCGCTACCTGGTGGCTTCGCTACCTAGGGGTTTCGCCACTTCGCTCCTTATTTGTCATATTAGACTAGATAGCCTATTATACACTCATGTATTAAATATTATAGCCACTGTGTGTGTATGTGTGCGTGTACATAGGCTATGTGTTTGTGTGTAAGAGATCACATGTGACCTAAGGGTATTAGCTACCCTACTTCCTCTAGAACTCCATAATAGCCCATCTTTCAAACATCTGTCCATCATTTCCGTCCACAACCATTACAATAACATTCCCTACTACAGACGTGCAGATTACCCCATTCAGTACCGATGACATTTCCATTATATTATGTTAACTATTAGACGATTTTATTCAGCTTAGGCAGGACGTCTACTAATTTAAAGAGTACATAATTATTAATCCTTCCGTCGTCGGTACTGTCAGAAGGGGTTACAGGTAGCAGCCCTCTAGCATTATATTCCGTCGTCGGTACTGTCAGAAGGGGATAACAGCAGCCCCTCTAGCATTATATCCTTCCGTCGTCGGTACTGTCAGAAGGGGTTAACAGGTAGCAGCCCCTCTAGCATTATATCCTTCCGTCGTCGGTACTGTCAGAAGGGGTTAACAGGTAGCAGCCCCTCTAGCATTATATCCTTCCGTCGTCGGTACTGTCAGAAGGGGTTAACAGGTAGCAGCCCCTCTAGCATTATATGCTATCGTCGTCGGTACTGTCAGAAGGGGTTAACAGGTAGCAGCCCCTCTAGCATTATATCCTTCCGTCGTCGGTACTGTCAGAAGGGGTTAACAGGTAGCAGCCCCTCTAGCATTATATCCTCGTCTCGTCGAGAAGTCAGAAGGTAACAGTAGAATCTAGCATTATATCCTTCCGTCGTCGGTACTGTCAGAAGGGGTTAACAGGTAGCAGCCCCTCTAGCATTATATCCTTCCGTCGTCGGTACTGTCAGAAGGGGTTAACAGGTAGTCGCCCCTCTTGCATTATATCCTTCCGTCGTCGGTACTGTCAGAAGGGGTTAACAGGTAGCAGCCCCTCTAGCATTATATCCTTCCGTCGTCGGTACTGTCAGAAGGGGTTAACAGGTAGCAGCCCCTCTAGCATTATATCCTTCCGTCGTCGGTACTGTCAGAAGGGTTAACAGGTAGCAGCCCCTCTAGCATTATCCTTCCGTCGTCGGTACTGTCAGAAGGGGTTAACAGGTAGCAGCCCCTCTAGCATTATATCCTTCCGTCGTCGGTACTGTCAGAAGGGGTTAACAGGTAGCAGCCCCTCTAGCATTATATCCTTCCGTCGTCGGTACTGTCAGAAGGGGTTAACAGGTAGCAGCCCCTCTAGCATTATATCCTTCCGTCGTCGGTACTGTCAGAATGGGGTTAACAGGTAGCAGCCCCTCTAGCATTATATCCTTCCGTCGTCGGTACTGTCAGAAGGGGTTAACAGGTAGCAGCCCCTCTAGCATTATATCCTTCCGTCGTCGGTACTGTCAGAAGGGGTTAACAGGTAGCAGCCCCTCTAGCATTATATCCTTCCGTCGTCGGTACTGTCAGAAGGGGTTAACAGGTAGCAGCCCCTCTAGCATTATATCCTTCCGTCGTCGGTACTGTCAGAAGGGGTTAACAGGTAGCAGCCCCTCTAGCATTATATCCTTCCGTCGTCGGTACTGTCAGAAGGGGTTAACAGGTAGCAGCCCCTCTAGCATATATCCTTCCGTCGTCGGTACTGTCAGAAGGGGTTAACAGGTAGCAGCCCCTCTAGCCTTATATCCTTCCGTCGTCGGTACTGTCAGAAGGGGTTAACAGGTAGCAGCCCCTCTAGCATTATATCCTTCCGTCGTCGGTACTGTCAGAAGGGGTTAACAGGTAGCAGCCCCTCTAGCATTATATCCTTCCGTCGTCGGTACTGTCAGAAGGGGTTAACAGGTAGCAGCCCCTCTAGCATTATATCCTTCCGTCGTCGGTACTGTCAGAAGGGGTTAACAGGTCAGCACTCTAGCCCCTCTAGCATTATATCCTTCCGTCGTCGGTACTGTCAGAAGGGGTTAACAGGTAGCAGCCCCTCTAGCATTATATCCTTCCGTCGTCGGTACTGTCAGAAGGGGTTAACAGGTAGCAGCCCCTCTAGCATTATATCCTTCCGTCGTCGGTACTGTCAGAAGGGGTTAACAGGTAGCAGCCCCTCTAGCATTATATCCTTCCGTCGTCGGTACTGTCAGAAGGGGTTAACAGGTAGCAGCCCCTCTAGCATTATATCCTTCCGTCGTCGGTACTGTCAGAAGGGGTTAACAGGTAGCAGCCCCTCTAGCATTATATCCTTCCGTCGTCGGTACTGTCAGAAGGGGTTAACAGGTAGCAGCCCCTCTAGCATTATATCCTTCCGTCGTCGGTACTGTCAGAAGGGGTTAACAGGTAGCAGCCCCTCTAGCATTATATCCTTCCGTCGTCGGTACTGTCAGAAGGGGTTAACAGGTAGCAGCCCCTCTAGCATTATATCCTTCCGTCGTCGGTACTGTCAGAAGGGGTTAACAGGTAGCAGCCCCTCTAGCATTATATCCTTCCGTCGTCGGTACTGTCAGAAGGGGTTAACAGGTAGCAGCCCCTCTAGCATTATATCCTTCCGTCGTCGGTACTGTCAGAAGGGGTTAACAGGTAGCAGCCCCTCTAGCATTATATCCTTCCGTCGTCGGTACTGTCAGAAGGGGTTAACAGGTAGCAGCCCCTCTAGCATTATATCCTTCCGTCGTCGGTACTGTCAGAAGGGGTTAACAGGTAGCAGCCCCTCTAGCATTATATCCTTCCGTCGTCGGTACTGTCAGAAGGGGTTAACAGGTAGCAGCCCCTCTAGCATTATATCCTTCCGTCGTCGGTACTGTCAGAAGGGGTTAACAGGTAGCAGCCCCTCTAGCATTATATCCTTCCGTCGTCGGTACTGTCAGAAGGGGTTAACAGGTAGCAGCCCCTCTAGCATTATATCCTTCCGTCGTCGGTACTGTCAGAAGGGGTTAACAGGTAGCAGCCCCTCTAGCATTATATCCTTCCGTCGTCGGTACTGTCAGAAGGGGTTAACAGGTAGCAGCCCCTCTAGCATTATATCCTTCCGTCGTCGGTACTGTCAGAAGGGGTTAACAGGTAGCAGCCCCTCTAGCATTATATCCTTCCGTCGTCGGTACTGTCAGAAGGGGTTAACAGGTAGCAGCCCCTCTAGCATTATATCCTTCCGTCGTCGGTACTGTCAGAAGGGGTTAACAGGTAGCAGCCCCTCTAGCATTATATCCTTCCGTCGTCGGTACTGTCAGAAGGGGTTAACAGGTAGCAGCCCCTCTAGCATTATATCCTTCCGTCGTCGGTACTGTCAGAAGGGGTTAACAGGTAGCAGCCCCTCTAGCATTATATCCTTCCGTCGTCGGTACTGTCAGAAGGGGTTAACAGGTAGCAGCCCCTCTAGCATTATATCCTTCCGTCGTCGGTACTGTCAGAAGGGGTTAACAGGTAGCAGCCCCTCTAGCATTATATCCTTCCGTCGTCGGTACTGTCAGAAGGGGTTAACAGGTAGCAGCCCCTCTAGCATTATATCCTTCCGTCGTCGGTACTGTCAGAAGGGGTTAACAGGTAGCAGCCCCTCTAGCATTATATCCTTCCGTCGTCGGTACTGTCAGAAGGGGTTAACAGGTAGCAGCCCCTCTAGCATTATATCCTTCCGTCGTCGGTACTGTCAGAAGGGGTTAACAGGTAGCAGCCCCTCTAGCATTATATCCTTCCGTCGTCGGTACTGTCAGAAGGGGTTAACAGGTAGCAGCCCCTCTAGCATTATATCCTTCCGTCGTCGGTACTGTCAGAAGGGGTTAACAGGTAGCAGCCCCTCTAGCATTATATCCTTCCGTCGTCGGTACTGTCAGAAGGGGGTTAACAGGTAGCAGCCCCTCTAGCATTATATCCTTCCGTCGTCGGTACTGTCAGAAGGGGTTAACAGGTAGCAGCCCCTCTAGCATTATATCCTTCCGTCGTCGGTACTGTCAGAAGGGGTTAACAGGTAGCAGCCCCTCTAGCATTATATCCTTCCGTCGTCGGTACTGTCAGAAGGGGTTAACAGGTAGCAGCCCCTCTAGCATTATATCCTTCCGTCGTCGGTACTGTCAGAAGGGGTTAACAGGTAGCAGCCCCTCTAGCATTATATCCTTCCGTCGTCGGTACTGTCAGAAGGGGTTAACAGGTAGCAGCCCCTCTAGCATTATATCCTTCCGTCGTCGGTACTGTCAGAAGGGGTTAACAGGTAGCAGCCCCTCTAGCATTATATCCTTCCGTCGTCGGTACTGTCAGAAGGGGTTAACAGGTAGCAGCCCCTCTAGCATTATATCCTTCCGTCGTCGGTACTGTCAGAAGGGGTTAACAGGTAGCAGCCCCTCTAGCATTATATCCTTCCGTCGTCGGTACTGTCAGAAGGGGTTAACAGGTAGCAGCCCCTCTAGCATTATATCCTTCCGTCGTCGGTACTGTCAGAAGGGGTTAACAGGTAGCAGCCCCTCTAGCATTATATCCTTCCGTCGTCGGTACTGTCAGAAGGGGTTAACAGGTAGCAGCCCCTCTAGCATTATATCCTTCCGTCGTCGGTACTGTCAGAAGGGGTTAACAGGTAGCAGCCCCTCTAGCATTATATCCTTCCGTCGTCGGTACTGTCAGAAGGGGTTAACAGGTAGCAGCCCCTCTAGCATTATATCCTTCCGTCGTCGGTACTGTCAGAAGGGGTTAACAGGTAGCAGCCCCTCTAGCATTATATCCTTCCGTCGTCGGTACTGTCAGAAGGGGTTAACAGGTAGCAGCCCCTCTAGCATTATATCCTTCCGTCGTCGGTACTGTCAGAAGGGGTTAACAGGTAGCAGCCCCTCTAGCATTATATCCTTCCGTCGTCGGTACTGTCAGAAGGGGTTAACAGGTAGCAGCCCCTCTAGCATTATATCCTTCCGTCGTCGGTACTGTCAGAAGGGGTTAACAGGTAGCAGCCCCTCTAGCATTATATCCTTCCGTCGTCGGTACTGTCAGAAGGGGTTAACAGGTAGCAGCCCCTCTAGCATTATATCCTTCCGTCGTCGGTACTGTCAGAAGGGGTTAACAGGTAGCAGCCCCTCTAGCATTATATCCTTCCGTCGTCGGTACTGTCAGAAGGGGTTAACAGGTAGCAGCCCCTCTAGCATTATATCCTTCCGTCGTCGGTACTGTCAGAAGGGGTTAACAGGTAGCAGCCCCTCTAGCATTATATCCTTCCGTCGTCGGTACTGTCAGAAGGGGTTAACAGGTAGCAGCCCCTCTAGCATTATATCCTTCCGTCGTCGGTACTGTCAGAAGGGTTCAACAGGTAGCAGCCCCTAGCATTATATCCTTCCCCCGCCGGTACTGTCAGAAGGGGTTAACAGGTAGCAGCCCCTCTAGCATTATATCCTTCCGTCGTCGGTACTGTCAGAAGGGGTTAACAGGTAGCAGCCCCTCTAGCATTAATTTGTTACTCGTATTTTTTTGTCTTTGTTGTTCACGTGTGGTACCATTAAGCCTTGTTCCTACCGGATACGGTATAATTATAATCTAAGCTACTGGTATCAGTATTGGTTGACTCGGCACTGGTAGAGAACTACCATACTGGTTGAAATGGTGTTGTGGTTGAGTTCTGTTGTGACCCTTATATATTATATTATTTTGGCCGTTATTAGACTATTTTATTCAGTTTAAAAAGGTCCTCCATCAATTAACAGGTTTTTGTAATCTCCCTTGACCCTATTTACTACCACATATCCTTCTTAAACGGCACAAATGGTCTAAATATACTTAAGATAGGCCTACTATTGAAAATACGTCGTCGGTACATAAGGGGTTAATGAAGCTGTGGAGCCTCATCAAGACCCAGTAATGAGGGACCAATTAGACCTAACCCAGACCACCCTCATTAGGCTACCAACCAAACCCTCCGCCATCAAGGAAGCATACCGAGATCAACAACATAATTAGGAAGTTCTGTGATACGCTTTGATGTACGGTACAGTTGGAATCAAAAGTTCAGCTAATTTAACATGAATAAGGCCTAAAATCCTTGTGCTTGATGTCTAACGTGAGCACTTATGTTACGGTACCGTAAACAGGCCATAACATCGGTCAAGGGAGTATACTTCGGACATTTCTGGATACAAGTACCGGTATATAAGCTACAGTTATGGAAACATGGCTCTGCATTATGGAAGAACACCGCAGACATACTTGTATTTCCACAACATCGTGTATTTATCCCATAACTGCGGTTCATTATATTTTTTCCAGAATGTCCGAAATTATCTCCCCGTCCAAAGTTACGTCGTTTTACCGGTACTAAAGTCATACCGGTACCGGTCGCTTGCATTAGGGAACAACTTAGGACTGGATGCACAGCGTACGTATAGGCTATATGCAGGTGATGGCGTTTGATGCACATGATAAACTCCGACGTCATAATTATGCTTGTAGTATTTTTCGTAAAGCTGGAATCACATGAGCCGTTTTTCGAGCAATTTTTACGGGCAATTATGGTCTGACAGCTTAATAAATTACACTTTATCATAATTCAGCCGCCTAACATACTCTACCTTCAGTCTAGTTACCGATACCAATGCAAAAAAAGTCCCGAAATATAACGAGAAAAAAATTGATCATGGAAAAGTGACGGAAAAATCGCTTGTGTGGCAGCAGCTTAACTTAGGACTGATTTTTAGCATCTGACACCGTTTCTGTAGAATTTAGTACCGGTAGTTTTCTTATTCTTTATGGGAGGCCACCTCGCTTTTTTTTATCTTTCTCTCACTCTCTCCTTGACTTGTATCCATTCGGCCCCATTCAGCCTACTGTTTTAAGACGTTTACCGCCATCCAGGTGTTCATATTTTCCTGGCGAGCGGTAGCGATCCAGCATATATATAGTTTTGTTTTGACAGCAAGCTAAATTTGTACATTTTTCGACAGAAAAATTTCTCCGGCGAAGCCGGATTTCTCCATACAATGCTGGCTCGCTACCGTTCGCCAGGAAGAAATCGACACCTGGATGGGGATACACGTCTTAAAACAGTTGGCTGAATGGATACAAGCCAGGGAAAGAGAGAAAAGGAGATAAAAAAAAAAAAAAAAAAAAAAAAAAAACGGTGACCCCCCTTAAAGTTGACTCAAACACAATAAAGTTCCCTGGTAACGATCCGTAGCAACCCTGAGTGCAGCCGACATTTAAAGGGAGGTTTTTGTTGGATCCCTAGACCTCATGTTGCGATAAATTTGTACATTTTTCGGCCGAAGGCCGGTTCCTCTTAAATTACAGGCTCGCTATCGCTCGATAGGAAAAAATGTATACTTAAATGGCACGAAAGGTTTTAAAATTGACAGCAACCAAACCCTCAGCCATCAAGGAACATTACCCAGATCAACAACATAATTACCAACATAATTAAGGGAAGATGGGGCGTTTTTCTGGTCCCCCTTCTTCCTTTTATTTAGTCCCACTAGTTTTACGATTATAAGACGTATAACCCATTAGTTTGGTGATTTTAAGACCTATCGCCCCATTTCTTTGTCATTATTAAGACTTCGTGTCATTTAGCTGTCAATTTTTTCGTGGCGAGCGATAGCGAGCCTATAATTTAAGAGGGATCGGCCTTCGGCCGGAACATTAAGCTTGTTAGCGGTCTAGGGACCAAACTAAAATCCTCTTTTAAGATGGAATGAGTTAATAATTCTCGGTAGCATAATTCTATCTCGGTAGCATAAATAGCCTAAACAAGCTATAGGTCCCTTAAGGATGCTATGGAACCTCATCATCAAGACCCAGTAATGAGGGACCAATTAGACCTAACCCAGACCACCTTATTAGCAACCAAACCCTCAGTCATCATCCAGAACATTACCCAGATCAACAACACAATTACCAACATAATTAGGAAGCTCAGTGATACCCTTTGATGTACGGTACAGCAGGAATCAAAAGTTCAGCTAATTTAACCCGTAATGTACCGGCGACGTCTTTTTAATAATCTTCTAGCTATATTTAGATGCTTTTGTGCAGTTTAAGAAGGATCTGGGTTAGTAATAAGGATTCAGTGAGATAGTTCGAAGCCTCTTAATTGCTGGAGGCCCTTTTGAAACTGACTATACAATCGTCTAATAGTAGCCAAAATAAAATTAAAAGGACGGCACCCTGTACTGGACGGGTTAACATGAATAAGGCCTAACCCTTTGTGCTTTATGTCTAACTATAGGTAGCGCCAACCAACTTGACAATAATCTAGACCCCTTAACTTCTTATAACTCAAAATTAATGAAAGCAAATGAAGCTGACATTTCTATCATTTGGGAAGAGTCCACCAGGACATAGGTGTGGAAATTTACAGCCCATTTACTCAAGTTCCTTTAGAGTTACGCAGAGGTATGGGATAGAGATAATTGTCAAGTTCTTTGGCGCTACCTATAGAGGGCCTGTGTTACTAAAAATCTTATACCTGTCGTCTGAATGAGGAACACAATTGGGACTGGATGCACAGCGTGCGTATAGCCTATATGCAGGTGATGGCGTTTGATGCTCATGATAACATCTGCCGTCATAATTATGCTTGGATATCTTATTTAGTACGGTAAACTTATGACTGATTTCAACATTTGACACCGTTTCTGTAGAATTGA
>CM064567.1:4164164-4198373 GCA_032716605.1 Paralithodes platypus
AATGATAAAGGCAAACTATTCGATGAATGGCACTCAGCTTTAAGAATGTAAACAGAGAAACTGATCTGGGAGTAACAATATCGATTAACCTAAAACCGAGTCAACAATGTTTCATGAAGTTGTTAAGAAGGCAAACAAAATAATTGGCTTTTTAGGCAGGTCATTATGAGCATAAATCCAAAGAAGTTCTCCTAACCCTTTACAATTCCTTAGTCCCGCCCTCTCTTCTGGAATACTGCGTTCAATCCTGGTGGCCCTTATTAACCAAAAGATATAAACATCTCGAACGAGTTCAACGTAGAGTTTAACAAACTGATACCTAGCCTAAAGAACAAACCATACGAAAGGCGTCTTAGAGAATTAAATCTATTTCCTTTAACCCAGCGAAGATTAAGAGGCGACTTTAATTCAAGTGTTCAAAATCATCAAAGGCATCGACACTATGAACTGTATTAATTTCTTCACTATCGACCAATCTAATTACACGCGGGGAAACGGTTGTGCAAAATTAATGGGTAAATCTTTTAACTCGCACGAATCTAAGAATTTCTTCTTCAATCGAGTTTTCCAAACTTGTGGAATGGGCTTTTCCCCGAGACTTTTATAGCCTGCAGCACCGGGTTGATTTCGTTAAAGTCCGCCTAGAACAATATCTCGCATCAAAACCCCGCGACTGACTGCGTTTGGAAATGAATAACTTTATCCTCCCCTCAGTTACTAACCCATATTTCCCCCTACTAACTTCCTAGTCCTGCCACGTTTAGTGGCAGGGCATAGTTTCCCTTTCCAATGTTCCCTATACCCACTCTAAAACCACTGTTTGGACACTTGATCCTCAGTGTTTTTTTGGAGGACAAGCAACCTAGAAGGGTCCTAGATCTGTGTTGCTTTGATTGCCTTTTTTTTTTTTTTTGTTTTTGTACTCCTTTGTACTCACTCACTCACTCACTCACTCACACACACATACGTATTTTATAAGTTTTATTCATGTATCATTATATATTCTGTTTATATTCTCTATCTATCTATCTATCTATCTATTTATCTATCTATCTATCTATCTATCTATCTATCTCGGTGAACGGCCTCAGACATATCAGATGCCTCTACACTTGGTAAAGTGCAAGGTGATGCATATCGGACAAGCAAGCCCCTAGTCAGGCTACTTATTCGCTATTGGGAATGTACCTGGAAGTAACTGACTTTGGAAAAGGATTTGGGTGTTCTGATCAGCAGTGTCCTAAAGTTTTCCAAGCAGTGCATTGAAGTAGAGAAGAATGTCAGAAATAATTGGGTGGTATTAGGTAGCAATTCAAGTATAGAAATAAGAAAATAGTTCTCACTTTTTACAACGCTCTGATACGGCCTCTCCTGGAGTATGCTGAGTAGACTACGAGGTCAGCACATTGAAGTTTTTAAAGTACTTAATTAGTTTGACTATGTGGCTTATAGCAAAATGTTTAGCCTCAATATGAATACTACACGCAACCATGGCTGGAGGGCGGGTGCCTAACCCCGAAAAGGGTTGAAATAGGGGAGCTATCCCCCCGCCAAAGGCGGCTTTCTAGGGCCTTTCCTAGCTGATGCTGAGAGGATTGGGTTCTAGTCATGTGGTGATGGGCTGGTCTATCAGAGTGAGAACTGAGCAATCTCTGCCATCCCCATAGCTTACTCTGAACTGTTCCTTTTACTTATATATTTTCTAGATCTCCAGTTACTGGCGTCTCTAAACGTGGATTGACCTCCCAATCTACCACATTGGAAGCAAAGGCGTCACATTTAATCCCTTGCCCTCAACTTTTCCTCTTCATAATTGCTGAGGGACACAGGGCCCTGGGTGGGGCTTTGGTTTCCCGGGCATTTCCGCACCCTCCTCAGCTCCCCGCCATGGAGTGGCTTCGGTCACCCAGATTTATTGTGGTTGGCGGGAGGGTTCTGTGGGGGCGCTCGGTTATGGCCTTGTCGCCTTGCTCAGGGCCCTTGGGGGCTATTTCGGCCAGGCAGCTTGGGGAACAACAACAACAACAACAACCATGGCTGGAAGTTAGAATTGAAAAGGTTCAGCACTAGTGTTTGTGGAAACATTTTCACAATAATTATAATTAAAATATTATAACTTGCAAAATATGCATACTCAAAAAGGAACCGTAACTGACAAAAGAACTGATCAAAATGACTATGTGGAAATAACACATTGAAGATCTAGCAAATTTATATTACGAAATAACACATTGAAGATCTAGCAAATTTATATTACCGACAACTACAACACTTGACGAAGATCTAGCAAATTTATATTACGAAATTAAAGCGTAGTCACCACATAAAATGTGCAACACTATAATAAAGAACAAGTTAATCTGTTTCCCAAGCAAACTAGTCGCACACATATAATAAACCAACGTACTCATCGTACACCATTCAAAGGCATTAGGTCCCATTGGGAAGTTCAGGACGTTCTGGTATATAACATCTGTTCTAACTGGAACAAACTTTTCTCAAAAGTTATAAACAGTTCTTCAGTATAGCAATTCAAGAAAAGAGTATTTAACATTATGTACACTGTGTAATGAGTGTAGTGCACTAAACAAGCTCTCTCCTTCCACTTCGAGGATCTCCCCGTAATGGACCGCAAGCTCTCTCAGATACTAACTATTCCTTGTACCTCCTTGTAGCTCTCCCCCACCTTAAGAGTAATTATAATGTCCGACGTTTTCTATGATTAATCACCAACAAGCTTAACCAAAAAGATGATCGGTGAAAAATGAAAAATGATACAGGCCTATTTACGAAGAGTAGAAGACGCCCATTTTCTGTAAAGGGGGTGTTTTTCTGGACCCCCTTCTCCCTCATGTTTAGCCCTATTATTTGTGAGATTTTAAGATGTTCGTCCCATTACTTTGGCTATTTTAAGACCTTTCGCCCCGCGTATTTGTCAAATTTTAAGACCTTTCGTGCCATGTAGGTGTTGATTGTTCTCCTGGCAAGCGATAGCGAGCCTGCATTTTAGGAGGAACTGGTCTTCGTACCGGATATTTTTCTACCGAAAAATGTACAAATTTATCTCCAAGAGGGGTCGTGGGAGTATTTTAAGGGTATGATGTGCGAGAGAGAGAGAGAGAGAGAGAGAGAGAGAGAGAGAGGAGAGAGAGAGAGAGAGAAGAGAGAGAGAGAGAGCATCAATACCCCTGTTAATTGATCCCCTGAGGTATTTTCGCAGATAGGGGACTTCTCACTAATCCCTCCCTCCGATCTCTGGCTCTTTGTTACATACATACATACATACATACATACATGACGATACGGTGCACATATACATTCATACCTACTTATATAAATACATACGTACATCACAATTATGTTTATATAATCATCTAAGTTATAGCTACTTAAGAACACCTCTCACTACAACCGATATCCCCACACTTCATTCATCTTATAGTTACCTAAGAACATCTATCACTACAATCTATATCCCCTACACTTCATCTAACTTATAGCTACCTAAACACATCTCTCACTACAACTTATATCCCCTACACTTCATCTAACTTATAGTTACCTAAAACATCTCTCACTACAATCTATATCCCCTACACTTCATCTAACTTATAGCTACCTAAACACATCTCTCACTACAATCTATATCCCCTACACTTCATCTAACTTATAGCTACCTAAGAACACCTCTCACTACAATCTATATCCCCTACACTTCATCTAACTTATAGCTACCTAAACACATCTCTCACTACAATCTACATCCCCTACACTTCATCTAACTTATAGCTACCTAAACACATATCTCACTACAACTTATATCTCCTACACTTCATCTAACTTATAGCTACCTAAACACATCTCTCACTACAATCTATATCCCCTACACTTCATCTAACTTATAGCTACCTAAACACATCTCTCACTACAATCTATATCTCCTACACTTCATCTAACTTCTAGCTACCTAAACACATATCTCACTACAATCTATATTCCCTACACTTCATCTAACTTATAGCTACCTAAACACATCTCTCACTACAATCTATATCCCCTACACTTCATCTAACTTATAGCTACCTAAGAACACCTCTCACTACAATCTATATCCCCTACACTTCATCTAACTTATAGCTACCTAAACACATCTCTCACTACAATCTACATCCCCTACCTACAGTGTACCGTAGTTTTGCAGTCAATAATTTAAATATAATAACTAATTAGTTAGTTAAAAAAATAGGACTTCAGAGACTACCAACCCTTCTGGATTATTAAGCCAGCACACTGTAAGTCAAGAATAACGCCAGGACTGGAGCCCCTTTTCGAGAACTCCAGTCCCTTGTAAATGAAGATAACTAAGTTGTTTTATATTTTTTTAAATATTATTTTACTGTTCAGATGCAACATATTACATAAAATACTCAAAAATAATAATGTATTCTGCTTTAATTAACCCTTTGAAGCTCTGACGCGTTTTACCAGTTTATTTTGGCTATCATTAGACGATTTTATGCAGCTTAGGACGTATCTGTGGGTACTAAAAGGGTAAATACTATCTCAGTCAACCCTTTGACTTCCATATACCTTTACTAATCTGAATAAAATCGTCTAATAGTAGCCAGAAACAGAACAGAAATGCGTATTGGAGCTTGAAAGGGTTAATGTTTACATGATGATAATGTATACCTATTCAGCCGAGTTATAAGGTTTTATTAAGGTGTTATTAAGGTTTTATTAAGGTGTTATAAGGTGTTATTAAGGTTTTATTAAGGTGTTATAAGGTGTTATTAAGGTTTTATTAAGGTGTTATTAAGGTGTTATTAAGGTGTTATAAGGTGTTATTAAGGTTTTATTAAGGTGTTATTAAGGTTTTATTAAGGTTTTATTAAGGTTTTATTAAGGTGTTATTTTATAAGAGTATTTCGCCAGCGCCACAGTCCCCTTAAGGGGGGTGACCTATTTTTGTTCTGTCCTTTTCTATCTTTCTCTGGCTTGTATTCATTTGGCCCCATTCAACCTACTGTTTTAAGACGTTTATCCCCATCCAGGTGTCAATTTTTTACTGGTGAGCGGTAGCGAGCCAGCATATTTTTTATTTTTGTTTGACAGTAGGCTAAATTTGTAAATTTTTCGATAGAAAAATGTCTCCGGCGAAGCGGGATTTCTTCATATAATGCTGGCTCGCTATCGCTCGCCAGGAAGAAATCGACACCTAGATGGGGATAAACGTCTTAAAATAGTTGGCTGAATGGGGCCGAATGGATACAAGCCAGAGAAAGAGAGAAAAGGAGAGAAATAACAAAAAGCAGGTCACCCCCCTTAACCCTTAGAAGATCCAGTGACACATTTCTTCTCTGTTTTCTAGCCATTGTTAGACGATTCTATTGAGATTGGGAAGGGCATAAGGAAGTCAGAAGGTTGATTGGGAAGGGCATAAGGAAGTCAGAAGGTTGATTGGGAAGGGTATAAGGAAGTCAGAAGGGTGATTGGGAAGGCCATAAGGAAGTCAGAAGGTTGATTGGGAAGGGTATAATGAAGTCAGAAGGTTGATTGGGAAGGGTATAAGGAAGTCAGAAGGTTGATTGGGAAGGGCATAAGGAAGTCAGAAGGTTGATTAGGAAGGGCATAAGGAAGTCAGAAGGTTGATTAGGAAGGGCATAAGGAAGTCAGAAGGTTGATTAGGAAGGGCATAAGGAAGTCAGAAGGTTGATGGAGAAGGGTATAAGGAAGTCAGAAGGTTGATTAGGAAGGGCATAAGTAAGTCAGAAGGTTGCTTAGGAAGGGCATAAGGAAGTCAGAAGGTTGATTGGGAAGGGCATAAGGAAGTCAGAAGGTTGATTAGGAAGGGCATAAGGAAGTCAGAAGGTTGATTGGGAAGGGCACAAGGAAGTCAGAAGGTTGATTGGGAAGGGTATAAGGAAGTCAGAAGGTTGATTGGGAAGGGTATAAGGAAGTCAGAAGGTTGATTGGGAAGGGCATAAGGAAGTCAGAAGGTTGATTAGGAAGGGCATAAGAAGTCAAAAGGTTGATTAGGAAGGGCATAAGAAGTCAGAAGGTTGATTAGGAAGGGCATAAGGAAGTCAGAAGGTTGATTAGGAAGGGTATAAGGAAGTCAGAAGGTTGATTGGGAAGGGTATAAGGAAGTCAGAAGGTTGATTGAGATAGTCTGCAACCTTCATAATGCCCACACAGATCTTTCCTAAGCTGTATAAACTCGTCTAGTGATAGCCAGAATAAACTGTCAGGTTTGCGGCATATTCTTGAAAGGGTTAAGGGGACAGTGGATATTTTGTTGGGTCTATGTATTTATATATTCATTTACTTTTTAGTTTCCACCCTAAACCTCCATCAAACTTAATAAGCATCCATTAGATCCCCCTTCGAGATTAATTTGTACATTTTTCGGTAGAAAAATGTCACGGCCGAAGGCCGGTTCCTCTACAATTACAGGCTCGCTATCACTCGCCATGAAAGAAATCGACACCTAAAGGGCACAAAAGGTCTTAATATTGACAACGAAATGGGGCGAAAGGTCTTAAAATCGACAAACTAATGGGGCAAACGTCTTAAAATCGACAAACTAATGGAACTAAAGGAAGAAAGGGACTAGAAAAACAGCCCATCCCCCCTTAACCTAACCCCCCCCCCCCTTGCCATACTTCCCCGTACTGGTCTTTCAACAACCTGTCTACGTGTATTTTTAGCCTGCCTTCCAGCCTTCTCCTACACCTCCCCCGTCTGTCTACATCATCTTGATCTGCTTGGGCTGGCCTGGTATTATATATATATATATATATATGCATGTGTGTGTGTGTTTATGTGTGTGTGTGTGTGTGTGTGTGTGTGTGTGTGTGTGTGTGATTGATGCCTATGTTTATGTCTCAGATTGGTGGTATGGCCGTACATCTTCTATGGTGTGAGTTGGTGGTGTCAAAGTGGGTGTTGTTTTTACGGTCGGTGCAATCTAGAAAATAAAGAAGGGAAAATAGTAAGCAAAAATACTTACCAAGATAAATCTAGGGAAAATATGGTACTAGGAAAAATCTAGGGAATGATCTAGGGAAAGTGATAAATATTATGTTAAGGAAATATATAGGGGAACTATGATACTATGATAAATCTAGGGAGAATATGATAATAGGAAAATTCTAGGGAAAATACGGTATTAGTCTTTAGTTCGGGCATTAATCTAAGGTAAATCTGTAATGGTTGCGGTTGAGTACTATGATATATTTAGGGAATTGTCTATGGAAACTATGGTATTAATATTATGTTAAGGAATTATCTAAGGGAACTATGGTTATAGGATTAATTTAGGGAATGATCTAGGAAAAATATGGTAACATGAGAAAAATCTAGGAAATTATCTAGGGAATTATCTAGGGAAAACATGGTAGTAGGGAATTATCTAGGGAAAATACGGTATTAGGATGTAGTTAGGGCATTAATCTAAGGTAAATCTGTGATGGTTGCGGTTGAGTAGGGTAATATCCGAGAATGGTCCCTGGGGTGATTGTTATCATGGCGGCAGGCTTTGTGGGGTAGTGCTGATAATTGTGGGGGAGGGGGGTTGTGGTGGGGGGAGGGGGAGGGGGGTTAGGATTGTGGGGGGAGGATTGTGGGAGGGGGTAATTGTGGTGGAGGGAGGGGGGAGGATTGTGGGAGCGGGAGGGAGTAATTGTGGTAGAGGGGATTAGAGTTGTGGTAGTGGGAGGGGGAGGTGGGGTTTTGGTGGAGGAGGGGGTAGGATTGTGGTAGGGGGATGGGGTCATTGTGGTGGACGGAGGGGGGAGGATTGTGGGGGAGGGGAGGGAGTAATTGTGGTAGAGGGGATTAGAGTTGTGGTAGTGGGAGGGGGAGGTGGGGTTGTGGTGAGGAGGGGGGAGGATTGTGGTAGGGGGAGGGGGTCATTGTGGTGGAGGGAGGGGGGAGGATTGTGGGAGGGGGAGGGAGTAATTGTGGTGGAGGGGGTTACAGTTGTGGTAGTGGGAGGGGGAGGTGGGGTAGTGGTGGAGGAAGGGGGAGGGGGTCATTGTGGTGGGTTTGTAGTAGTTGTGGTGGGGGTGGTAATCGATAGTGTTATTGTAATGTTGCCATGTTCCTGTTATCATTATTGTTATATATTATTGTGCAATATGTCCTGTTCCAAGTGCGTAGGCCAGAAATTGTGAACCCTAACCTCTGTAATTCATAAAGGGCTACAGGTAGAGCAAATGGGTTATACATGGTCACACCTATTCCCTGGCTAACCCTTCCCAAATGGTAGAAATATTAACTCAATAACTCAAGTGGTTTGTGAATTATAGAGGTTACTGTTGAAAAGTTTTGGCCTACTATTTGGAACAAGGTATAGTGTTTGTTATGTTACCGGTAGTCTAAAAACTAGTGGCGTCTATCTAAGAATATATCAAAATAAATAAATAAATAAATATATATATAAATAATACATTAAATCACTTCTTCAGGATAAAGCTAGGGAAATAATTTAAGGCAATTATGATATTAGGATAAATCTAGGGACATAATCTAAGGAAATTGGTTTACTAGGATAAATCTGGGGAAATACTCTAAGGAAATGGGGATCCTAGGATACATTTAGGGAAATAATCTAAGGAAATTAGGATACTAGGATAAATCTAGGGAAATCTGACAAGACTGGAGGGTGACTAGGGTAATTTCTGAGAGTGGTCCCTGGAGAGATTAGTATCAGCGCGGCTCACTTTGGTAGGTAGTGCAGGTAATTATGGTGGTGGGTGGTTGTAGTCATGGTGGTGATTGTGGTGGTGATGGTTGTAGTGGTAGTAGATAGTGGTAATGGCGGTGGTGATGATAGTGGTAGCTGTTTTTATGGTGGTGATAATAATGGCGATAGTGGAGGTGATGATGCTGGTAATAGTGGTTGTCATGGTGGTAGTTGTGCTGGTGGTAGTGGTTGTTGCTGTGGTGGTAGTTGTGGTTGTGGCTTTGGTGGTGGTGATGGTGGTGGTGGTGGTGGTAATTGGGGACAATAGCAAACCTAAACACATACAATATAGACATTAGCTATCACAACATTGCCATTAGGATAAATATGAGCAATCTATTTCACCAAAGTAGACCAAGGCGATGAAACTAAAGAAGAGTGTAAGCCTTAGAAGTTACGATGACGCACTTTTCATTCTTTCTTTTCTTTTTTTTTGGGGGGGGCTATTTTGAGACGATTTTATTAAGATTAGGAAGGTATTTGGAAGTCAGAGGGTTAATTGAGAAGACACGGAATCGAATAGAGGTGGATGTGTATATCAGAAATCTCAGGAAAATACCGTATGTGAGTATGGAGGGTGACTAAGGAATATGCTGAGAGGGGACAATGGTAGATTATTATCGTGGCGGTTCACTTTGGTTGGTAGTAATGGTTGGTGTGGTTGTTGTGGTACTTGTGGTGGTTATGTTGTTGTGGTGGTAGTGGTTGGAAGTTATCATTCTCGAAAATCTTAAGAGGTACACCAACATAGCACATCAAAGAACATATCTAGGGAAAGTATGATTAGCTGATTGAAAATAGAGAATTAATGTAGGGAAATAATGACATCAGGAGAAATATAGGGAAATAATCTATGGAATTATCTGTCAATATAGAGGGTGGCTATGGAAAAACCTTAGAGTGGTCCCTGGTAGATTCTTATTTTGGTGGTTGAGGTGGTTGTGATTGTGGTTGTTGGTGAGGTAGTAGCTGTGATGGTAGTTGTGGTGATTGTGGTTGGGGTGATAATTGTTGTTGATGTGGTGGTGGTGGTAACTGTGATTGTGGTGGTGTGGTAGTTGATGTGGTGTGGTAGTTGAGGGGATGTGGTAGTTGTGGGGGTGTGATTGTTGATGTGGTAGCTGTGATGGTTTGGTGGTATGGTAGTTGTGGTGGTGTGGTGATGATAGTGGTGATAATGGTGGTGATAATGGTGGTGATGATAGTGGTGATAATGGTGGTGATGATAGTGGTGATAATGGTGGTGATGATAGTGGTAATAATGGTGGTGATGATAGTGGTGATAATGGTGGTGATAAAAGTGCTGATATTGGTGGTAATGTTGGTAATAAAAGTGCTGATATTGGTGGTAATGTTGGTAATAATAATGTTGATAATTGTGTAGGTAATGTTGGTGGTGGTAATAAATGGCGATAATAGTGGTTGTGATAGGGATGCTTATTGGTGGTGGTAATAGAGGTAGGTGGTGATAATGGTGGTATAGGTAGTGGTAATAGAGGTGGTGGTATTGGTGGTGGTAATAGAGATAGGTGGTGATAATGGTGGTAATAGAGGTAGGTGGTGATAATGGTGGTATTGGTAGTGGTAATAGAGGTAGGTGGTGATAATGGTGGTATAGGTAGTGGTAATAGAGGTGGTGATAATGGTGGTATTGGTGGTGGTAATAGAGGTAGGTGGTGATAATGGTGGTAATAGAGGTAGGTGGTGATAATGGTGGTATTGGTGGTGGTAATAGAGGTGGTGATAATGGTGGTAATAGAGGTGGTGATAGGGATGGTTATTGGTGGTGGTAATAGAGGTGGTGATATTGGTGGTGATAATGGTGGTAATAGAGGTGGTGATAGGGATGGTTATTGGTGGTGGTGATAATGGTGGTATAGGTAGTGGTAATAGAGGTGGTGATAGGGATGGTTATTGGTGGTGGTGATAATGGTGGTATAGGTAGTGGTAATAGAGGTGGTGATAGGGATGGTTATTGGTGGTGGTAATAGAGGTGGTGATAATGGTGGTATAGATAGTGGTAATAGAGGTGGTGATAGGGATGGTTATTGGTGGTGGTAATAGAGGTGGTGATAATGGTGGTATTGGTGGTGGTAATAGAGGTGGTGATAGGGATGGTTATTGGTGGTGGTAATAGAGGTGGTGATAATGGTGGTATTGGTAGTGGTAATAGAGGTGGTGATAATGGTGGTATTGGTGGTGGTAATAGAGGTGGTGATAGGGATGGCTATTGGTGGTGGTAATAGAGGTAGGTGGTGATAATAGAGGTGGTGATAATGGTGGTGATAGGGATGGTTATTGGTGGTGGTAATAGAGGTGGTGATAATGGTGGTAATAGAGGTAGGTGGTGATAATGGTAGTATTGGTGGTGGTAATAGAGGTGGTGATAATGGTGGTATTGGTGGTGGTAATAGAGGTGGTGATAATGGTGGTAATAGAGGTAGGTGGTGATAATGGTAGTATTGGTGGTGGTAATAGAGGTGGTGATAATGGTGGTATTGGTGGTGGTAATAGAGGTGGTGATAATGGTGGTATAGGTAGTGGTAATAGAGGTGGTGATAGGGATGGTTATTGGTGGTGGTAATAGAGGTGGTGATAATGATGGTAATAGAGGTAGGTGGTGATAATGGTAGTATTGGTGGTGGTAATAGAGGTGGTGATAATGGTGGTAATAGAGGTGGTGATAATGGTGGTAATAGAGGTAGGTGGTGATAATGGTGGTAATAGAGGTAGGTGGTGATAATGGTGGTATTGGTGGTGGTAATAGAGGTGGTGATAATGGTGGTAATAGAGGTGGTGATAATGGTGGTAATAGAGGTAGGTGGTGATAATGGTGGTATTGGTGGTGGTAATAGAGGTGGTGATAATGGTGGTATTGGTGGTGGTAATAGAGGTGGTAATAGAGGTGGTGATAATGGTGGTAATAGAGGTAGGTGGTGATAATGGTGGTATTGGTGGTGGTAATAGAGGTGGTGATAATGGTGGTATTGGTGGTGGTAATAGAGGTGGTGATAATGGTGGTATTGGTGGTGGTAATAGAGGTGGTGATAATGGTGGTATTGGTGGTGGTAATAGAGGTGGTGATAATGGTGGTATAGGTAGCACCAGCGAACATGACAATAATCTTGATCCCCTAACCTCTCTGTAACTCAAAAGGGTCTAGAGCAAACTGGCTTTAAATATCCACACCTTATTTCCTGGTGAACTCTTCCCAAATGATAGAAACGTCAGCCCGATTGCTTTCATTCCTTTCGAATTATAAGAAGTTAAGGGGAGGTTTTTAGTGTGTTTCCTAGACTTCCATCAAGCTTGAAATTACACCCCCTTGACTCCTTTTCAAGATAAATTTGTACATTTTCGAAATTATGTCCCGGCCGAAGGCCGGTTCCTCTTAAATTACAGGCTCGCTATCGCTCGCCAGGAAAAAATCGACACCTAAATGGGACGAAAGGTCTTAAAAGTGACATAAATTGGGTGAAACTTCTTAAAATCGCCAAACTAATGGGGCAAACATCTTAAAATCTCAAAAGCAATGGGGCTAGACATGAGAGAGAAAGGGGTCCAGAAAAAAGTCCCTCAAGTGGATATCTCCCCTTAAAGGATCCAGATTATTGTCCAATTCGCCGGCGCTACCTACAGTAGTGGTGATAATGGTGGTGTTATTAGTGGTGGTGGTACTAACGGAAGGGGTAATGATGAAGGTATATATAACGACATTAAGGAGGGGGGGGGGGTTATTGATGAGCCCCCTTCTCCCTCATGCTTAGCCCCAATAGTTTTAGTTTGTTGATTTTAAAACTTTTCGCCCCATTTCTTAGTCACTATTAAGACCTTTTGTGTGACATTTAGGGTGTTGATTTTTTCCTATCGAGCGAAAGCGAGCCTGTAATTTAGGAGGACTATTTTTTGTCATCGACAAATGTACACATTTTTCTCTGGAGGTCTAGGGACGAAACTAGAAAAATAATAAATAAATATATACATCGACCAATACATATATACATCGACCAATAAATATATACATCGACCAATAAATATATACATCGACCAATAAATATATACATCGACCAATAAATATATACATCGACCAATACATATATACATCGACCAATAAATATACATCGACCAATAAATATATACATCGACCAATAAATATATACATCGACCAATAAATATACATCGACCAATACATATATACATCGACCAATAAATATATACATCGACCAATAAATATATACATCGACCAATAAATATATACATCGACCAATAAATATATACATCGACCAATACATATATACATCGACCAATAAATATATACATCGACCAATAAATATATACATCGACCAATAAATATATACATCGACCAATAAATATACCCTTACCCCTTAAGGGGAGCTTTTTAGTTTGTTCCCTACTTTTTCATCAAGCTTAAAATTACACCCCCTAGACCCCCTTTCAAGATAAATTTGTAAATTTTTCGGTAGAAAGATTTCCCGGCCGGAGGCCGGTTGCTCTTAAATTACAGGCTCGCTATCGCTCGCCAGGAAAAAATCGACAGCTTAACGGCACGAAAGGTCTTAAAATTGACAGAAATTGGGCAAAATGTCTTAAAATATCTAAACTACTAGGGCGAAGGTCTTAAAATTTCAAAAGCAATGGGGCTAAATATGAGGGAGAAAGGGGTCCAGAAAAAAATCCCTCAAGTGGAAATCTCCCCTTAAGGATAATGGTAGTGATGGTGATTGTAGTGATAGTAGCGGTGGTAATAGTAGTATTGGTATGTATGGTGATAGTGGTGCTAATGGTAGTAATGGTCGGGATAGTAATGGTATTTTATGGTACGCCAGACATCTGTACAGACAATCTATACCGACTATCTCTCTATGGTATATCGTGTTATGCTCTCTCTCTCTCTCTCTCTCTCTCTCTCTCTCTCTCTCTCTCTCTCTCTCTCTCTCTCTCTCTCTCTCTCTCTCTCTCTCTCTCTCTCTCTCTCTCTCTCGTGTATACATACCGGTATATATATATATATAAAATCCGTTGCTTCCTTCCTTCTTTTCGTTCTATAAATCTTACTTCCTCCTTTTCTTCCTTCCTTCCTTCCTTCCTTCCCTCTCCTCCTGTCCATCTTCCTCTTTATTTCCTTCCTTCTTAACTCCCACCTTTCCTTCCCCCCTCCCTCCTTCCTTTCCTCCCCCTCCCTTCTTTCCTCTTCCCCTCCCATCCCCTCCTTCCCTCCTATCCTTCCTTCCTTCCATCCATCCCGCCTTCCCAAGCATTCGTTACAAGGGGTAAAAATGATATATGAATTTAAATGAACGAGGGAGCTTATCCTCGCCCAGAAGGAACACAAAAGTATATTGAAAAATAAACGGGTTTAAGCAGAATTTTGAGAGGCGAAGTTTCCAATTTGGGGTAAACCTAGTACTTGAAGAGAGAGAGAGAGAGAGAGAGAGAGTGTGTGTGTGTGTGTGTGTGTGTGTGTGTGTGTGTGTGTGTGAGTGTGTGTGTGTGTGTGTGTGTGTGTGTGTGTGTGTGTGTGTGTGTGTGTGTGTGTGTGTGTGTGTGTGTGTGTGTGTGTGTGTGTGTGTGTGTGACAGAATGTAAGAAGAGTGTGTGACTGTGTGTGTGTGTGTGTGTAGAAGCCAAAGCAAGTACACACAGCCTCTGATGCCCTCACATACAATTATTTCCTATGAATAAGAGGGAGACTAAAGGCAAAGTTGCCTGTAACAAGTCCCCCCCCCCCCCCCTCCCATTGAAAGAGTTATAGAGAGAACAATTAAAGGTATAGTTGATCACATAAATTTGCATTCACTTCGATAATTTATGTATGTATGTACTGTATGTATGTATATGAATTTATGTATGTATGTATGTATGTATGTATGTATATGAATTTATGTATGTATGTATGTATGTATGTATATGAATTTATGTATGTATGTATGTATATGAATTTATGTATGCATGTCTGTAATTATGAATGTATGTATGTATGTATGTATATGAATGTATGTATGTAGGTATGTATGTATGTATATGAATTTATGTATCTATGTATGTATGTATGTACAGTATATCAATTTATGTATGTATGTATGCATGTATGTAATTATGATTTTATGTGTGTATGTATGAATGTATGTATGACAGGAATATTATACCCTGTCCAGTATAGGTAGGCCAGAAGGCTTTTTCCCTTCAGGGGGTATGGTTCGTTTTTCTGGACCCCCCTTCTCCCTCGTGTTTAGCCCCAATAGTTTTGATATTTTAAAACGTTCGTTGCATTAGTTTGGCGATTTTGAGACCTTTCGCCCCATTTCTTTGTCAATATTAAGACCTTTCGTGCCATTTAGATGTCGACTTTTCCTGGCGAGCGATAGGTAGCTTACAATTTATTAGGAGAGACCGGCGTTTGGTTAGGGCATTACACTACCGATAAATGTACATATTTATCTCGAAAGGGGGGTCGTGGGGGTATTTGTTTAGAGATTGATGGGGGTCTAGGGAGCAAAAAAAAAAAAAAAAAAATGTATACCGGTATACCGTACTGTATATATATAATATGTATACCGGTATATATATACCGTACTGTATATATATAATGAATACACAAATAATGATAATTATAAATAATCATAATAATAATAATAATACAATAATCATAACGATCACGTCTGTTTTAATTTTTACTCTGGCTACCATTATACGATTTTATACAGCTTAGGAAGGAGTGGTGGGAGTCAGACAGTGAATTGGTGTACTTGTTTAACCATTTGATTACAGGAGATCTTTCATAAGCTATATACACTGTACATATATATATATATATATATATATATATATATATATATATATATATATATATATACCGGTATATATATATAAACCATTGTTCACGTTTGGAGGAATGGAAAGACAGGATTACGAAGGTGTTAGGGAGAATAGGGGTGACAGGAGGGGGGAGGGGGGTTTAAGAAGAGGAGGGGTGGAATAAGAGGTTGGGGAGGGAAGGAGGGGGGCATTTAAGAGGGTAGGTAGGAAAGGGGTTGGGGTGGTGGGGAGGAGGGGGTGTATAAGGCGGTGGGGGAGGGAAGGAGTTGGGGGGGTAGGGAGGGGGTATAAGTCCGTATGGGTGGGAAGAAATTGGGGGTGGTGGGGAGGAGGGGGTGTTTAAGTCGGTGGGGAGGGAAGGGGGTGGGGGTAGGGGGGGGTGTTTATAAGTCGGTGGGGAGGGAAGAAGATGGGGGAATTGTGGTGGGGGTAGGGGGAGGGTGTATAAGTCGGTGGGGGAGGAAAGAGTTGGGGTGGTAGGGAAGGGAGTGTGCAAGTTGGTGGGGGGTAGGAGTTGGGGGTGTGTGGGTAGGGGGTTGTATAAGTCAGTGGGGAGGGAAGGAGTTAGTGGGTGGTGGGGAAGGGGGTAGGGGTAGGGGTTGGGGGGGGGTTGGATGGTCAGCTAATCAACCACCCTATTCACACTATCGGATTGGTCGTTGTTCTGGGCCCTGTCCACCCCCCCTCCCCCTCTATCTTCGGGGCTTGGGGGATTAGGGATTGGGCGTTTGTTGTGATGGAATTTAATCGGGCGAGGGAAAGAGAGAGAGAGATTTTGTATATACTGTATATATACTGTATATATATATATATATATATATATATATATATATATATATATATATATATATTCTGTATAATATCGGGGGAGGGGGGGGGGGGACTCGAGACAGAGCCCGAACATGGAAAACAAAATCACAAACGTCTAGGTCATCCATAAGAAATACCAAGAGACCCAGGCCCATTTGGGGTCTCCAGCAAGATTCCCAGGTTCCAGATCTCCCGGAGAGGCTTCGATTTCCGCAGGTAGACATGCATTGAACCTCTACCACCACAAGCCCGCCCACCATGCATCCAGGCGTACCCTTCATTTCTACCGACTCCCTGGGCCAGGCGCCTGACGGACTATTATCTAGTTGTAATCCATCTGGCGCATGACCCCCACTTCCAAATGACCGCGTTTACACTCATCTATTCACTAGCATTCTCCATTCATTCCTATTTGTTACCACTTCTCTTGCCTGATCTATAGTCATTCCTCTATCTTCCAACACTTGTCCTACACAGTTTCTCCATCTCAATGGAGGTCTTCCTACCCCTCTACCTCCCCTTGTATCTGACTCACATATTCTCTTTGTAAGCCTTTCATCTTCCATTCGCTCAACATGTCCATACCAGATCAGCACCCTTCTGTCCACTTTGGGCGACAAATGTTCCTGCTGCCCCACTCTCCTACGTATCTCTTCATTCCTCAATCTGACTTTACGAGTCACTCCACACATACTCCTCAAGCAGCTCATCTCCATCACATCCAGCTATCCTCTCTCCTTTACCTTCAGAGCCCATGTCTCAGCCCCATACATCACTGTTGGTACAACTATCCCTTGATACATTGCACTTTTAGGCTAACTTTCATTCCGAGATTTCTCACCTTCCACATACTTCCCATAGCTCCGAAAACTCTGTGTGTGTGTGTGTGTGTGTGTGGTGTGTGTGTGTGTGGTGTGTGTGTGTGTGTGTGTGTGTGTGGTGTGTGTGTGTGTGTGTGTGTGTGTGTGTGTGTGTGTGTGTGTGTAAATCGATGGGTGATTTACCTTTCTCTCCCTACATTAGATGCGATATTAATGCCATTATATAGGTATATGTTTTTATGGACACCTTAATTACCCTTTCCTATTGCGTACTGCTGTTATCTTGACTGTCACCTTTATAACAGAGGGAGTGTTGTCTCTTGTAGGTCATTATAATATACTAGTGGCACATATATTAAGGATAGATAACACCAATCCCTTCATATAGGCCTACTTGATACCTTAGCCAGAGTCACACGGGCACAGGTATCCGATAATCTCTGCCGGGTTCCAATAATACAATACAATATAATACAATACAATATAATACAATAAATACAATACAATATAATACAATACAATAAATACAATACAATATAATACAATACAATATAATACAATATAATACAATACAATACAATACAATATAATATAATACAATAATATAATCGTTTTATTTTATTTGTATTTATTGTTGTGTCTTACTCAGTTACAATTCCACACAATAAGGGGGGTGACCTGTTTTTGTTCTGTCCTTTTCTATCTTTCTCTGGCTTGTATCCATTTGGCCCCATTCAGCCTACTGTTTTAAGACGTTTATCCCCATCCAGGTGTCATTTTTTTACTGGTGAGCGGTAGCGAGCCAGCATATTTTTATTTTTGTTTGACAGCAGGCTAAATTTGTACATTTTTCGAAGCCGGATTTCTTCATATAATGCTGGCTCGCTATCGCTCGCCGGGAAGAAATCGACACCTAGATGGGGATAAACGTCTTAAAATAGTTGGCTGAATGGGGCCGAATGGATACAAGCCAGAGAAAGAGAGAAAAGGACAAGAAATAAAGTCTTTCCTCGTTAACCCCTTCAGTACCGGTGACCTCATTATCATTATAGTCTGGCAAGTAATAGGCAGTTTTATTTAGCTTAGGAAGGACGTCTACCCGTTATAAAAAGGATGCAAACTATTTCAATTTATCCTTTGGGCTCCAATTTATCCTTTGGGCTCCCATTTATATCCTGCCTAAGCTTCATAAAATCGTTTAAGGGGAGATTTCCACCTGGAGGATTTTTTTTCTGGACCCCATTCTCCCTCATGTTTAGCCCCGTTGCTTTTGAGATTTTAAGACGTTCGCCCCATTAGTTTGACGATTTTAAGAACCCTCGCCCCATTTAAGTAAATTTTAAGACCATTCGTGCCATTTAGGTGTCGATTTTTTCCTGGCGAGCGATAGCGAGCCTGTAATTTAAGGGGAACCGGCCTACGGCCGGGACTTTTTTCTACCGAAAAATGTACAAATTTATCTTGAAAGGGGGTCTAGGGGAAGTAATTTGAAGCTTGATGGAAGTCTAGGGAATCAACTAAAAACCTCCCCTTAAGTATAGCTGAAATATAAACAAAATGTTGTTATAGTTAGACGATTGTGAAGGATCTGAGGTAGTCCAAAGGGAATAAAGGAGATACTTCCAAGTCTTTTAATTGCTGGAGACCCTTATTAAAACTGAATACAATATGATAATAGTAGCCAAAATATATATATATATTTTTTTAAATGGCACCGGTATTGAAGGGGTTAACATTGGTTTGACAAATTAGGAGGTACTAAACTTTGGGACTAATTCGACCACCTTAAGGGGAGACTGGCCGTTTTTTTGGTGTATTAATTCATGTATTCATTTATTTTTTAGTGTTCTCGCTAGACCTCCATCAAGCTTAGAATAACACACCCTAGATCTCCATTCAAGATAAATTTGTAAATTTTTCGGTTGAAAAATGTCCCGGCCGAAGGCCGGTTACTCTTAAAATTACAGGCTCGCTATCGCTCGCCAGGAAAAAATCGACACCTAATTGGCACGAAAGGTCTTAAAATTGACAACGAAATTGGGCGAAAGGCATTAAAATCGCCAAACTAATGGGCCGAACGTCATAAAATCTGAAAACTAATGGGGCTAAACATGAGGGAGAAGGTGGACCCCCCAAAAAAAGACCTACAGTATCTCCACTTAATTCGTCTATATTCTTCAACCTATTCGTGCAAAAGATCCCCCGGAAAGGTTGCCGGAGAAATGCTGCCAGTTGAAAGTTATCGAGTGATTCTATTCGGGTTTGACTTTGAACACGTCTTTCTAATTATATTCGGGTTTGACTTTGAACACGTCTTTCTAATTATATTCGGGTTTGACTTTGAACACGTCTTTATAATAATATTCGGGTTTGACTTTGAACACGTCTTTCTAATTATATTCGGGTTTGACTTTGAACACGTCTTTCTAATTATATTCGGGTTTGACTTTGAACACGTCTTTCTAATTATATTCGGGTTTGACTTTGAACACGTCTTTCTAATTATATTCGGGTTTGACTTTGAACACGTCTTTCTAATTATATTCGGGTTTGACTTTGAACACGTCTTTCTAATAATATTCTAGATAAATTTCGACGATTTTGTGACAGTTTAGGAAGGATCTGCGGTAGTAAAAAAGGGTTAAGTGAGATCATTCGCAGGCTGGAAAATTGCTGGAGACCCATTTTATGCTGAAGATAATTGTCTAACAGTAGCCAGTATATAGTTAAAAGGACGGCACCGGTAAAGAAAGGGTTAATAAGGTGCAATATTGAGAACCCACCCTATTGAGGGGGGTGGGGAAATGATGTATACAACTCTACGGTCATTGCACGCCGTCTTCCACATTCCTGGTTAACCCCTTCACTTTTTGCTTCACTTTTTGGTCGATTTGTTTTTCATCTGTTCATTATTTTTCTAGTTTCCTCCCTAGACCTCCATCAAACTTTAAAAAAAAACACACAATCATTAGAGCCCCCTTCTAGATTATTTTGTACATTTTTCGGTAGAAAAATGTCCCAGCCAAAGGCCGGTTCTTTCAAAATTAAAGGGCTCACTATCGTTCGCCAGGAAACAAATCGACACCTAAATTGCATGAAAGTTCTTAATACTAACAAGGAAATGGGGCGGAAGGTCTTAAAATCAACAAACTAATGGTGCAAACATCTTAAAATCTGAAAACTAATGGGGCTAAACATGAGGAAGAAGAGGGGACCAGAAAAACGACCCATCTCCCCTTAAGGTCTTTCCTATACTGAATACAATGGCTTACTGTTACCCAGAATATATATAATGGACAAATTAATAAACGGCATAATAAATCGTAGGCTTGTCCACCATTCTTAAAATTATAACTGTCTTCGTAGCGCAATGGATAAATGCACTGAATGTCGGTGTAAGCGTCCTAGGTTCGAATCCCTGGACTGCCACATGTATTTGTTGATTTCATTAATTGAGTTTAAGAGTAAAGTCGGTTGGTGGAGGGAACATAATGATATATATAAAATGCCATAGCAATAAAGCAGTTATCCCTGATGGGTTTTTTTTTTTTTTTTTTTTTTTTCGGTTGTAATTTTACGGGAAGAATAATTTATGATGATTATTTTGTTTTAATTATTGTTATTGTTTTTCAGTTTCTTTCCTAGACCTTTATCAACCTTACACAAATACCTACAAGACCCCCCTTCGAGATAAATGTGTACATTTGTCGGTTCCTCCTAAATTCCAGGCTCGCGAATATCGACACTTAAATGCAACGAAAGATCTTAAAATTGTCAAAGGAATGGGGCGAAAGTCTTAAATAGCCAAACTAATGGGGCGAACGTCTTAAAATCTAAAAAGATAATGGGGCTAAACATAAGGGAGAATTAGGTCCCGAAAAAACACCCCTTTAAGGGGAGGTTTCTAGTTTGTTTCCTACTCCTCCAGCAATTTTAAAATTTCACCCCCTTGACCCCCTTTCAAGATAAATTTGTACATTTTTGGGTAGAAAAATGTCCCGGCCGAAGGCCGATACCCTTAAATTACAGGCTCGCTATCGCTCGCCAGGATAAAATCGACACCTACATGGCACGAAAGGTCTTAAAATTGACAGAATGGGGCGGAAATTCTTAAAAATCACCAAACTAATGGGGCAAACGTCTTAAAATCTCAAAAGCAATGGGGCTGGACATGAGGGAGAAAGGGGTCAAGAAAAAAGTCCCTCAAGTGGAAATCTCCCCTTAAGGTTTTATCATGTTAATTTTACGTATATTTTACGAAAATTTAGTTGGCCAGAAACTCCGTAGATTGTTTTGTATATTAGTACAGTATTAGTATTGTTTTATTAATGATTGTATTAATTATTGTATTGTTATTTTATTATTGCTGTATTTTATTTCTAGTTTCTTATTTTATTAGTATTTATTTTTATACGGGTGATTCGGATTTATGGATGTTATTTAATATTAATTTACTATTACGCTATATTTGATATTTGATGTATAGCGAAGTATGTAATTATTATACCCTAGTTTTAGTACTTGCCTTGGTCATATTTGGGTCACTCATTTCGAAATACTAATGTTTTCTCGGGCGTTTGATTCTGACTTAAGTAACTCTCTCTCTCTCTCTCTCTCTCTCTCTCTCTCTCTCTCTCTCTCTCTCTCTCTCTTTCTCTTTCTCTCTCTCTCTCTCCCCATTACCAGTGTCACGTCAGCACCCTTCAAAAAGCCACCATTAGCTAATAGCCCAGAGGCTGTACTTAGCAAGAATATATGAGAGAGAGAGAGAAAGAGAGAGAGAGAGTACTTGTCCTCTCAAATATTATGCTGACCATTCGAAGGGGGGTACATTATAAGTAGGAATATACAGTACATGTATATGAGAGAGAGAGAGAGAGAGAGAGAGAGAGAGAGAGAGAGAGAGAGAGAGAGAGAGAGAGTCAATCAGATCTGTATTTCATAAAAAGATAGGCCTAGACAATTCATGATTTGTACCTATTAGGTAAAAAATAAAATAATAATACATAACTTACACATTACATATACATTACATATACATTACATATACATAACATATACATACATACACCTTAGCGCAATGTGGGCTCATTATACTGCACGGGAAATATTCTTGCCTTTATATCATTAATATAATTTGCAATTAGGTTCCGAAATGTATAATACAATTCATCTATCAATGTTTATTCAACCTATCATGTTTATATCCACAAAGGTACGTGGATTCAAGAGTGTTCTATGGACATATTATTTTTGATCCAGGTAATATAATCCTTAAATGTCATCAGGCCACACATATAACATGCATAATGGTTACGCTCCCTATTTTTCACATTCAATATTTTATCTACAATTTTATGGTACCCAACTGCAAATTGCTTAAGAGCAATGTAATATTTCTTGCTAAAAATCTCAGTCGGATTCATAAAAACATCAAGCAGTAACTTTGAAAAAGTTATGTAAAAACATTAAAATCAATTGTGCCAAACTTCCTTAAAATACAATTAAGTTCATTGTAAACTTTATTTCTACATCTAACAATGTCTTTATCATTATTCAGATTACCGGTATCGTCAATAATAAAACCAAGATATTTATTGTCAGCAACCGAGTTTAAAATACTACCATATAAGAATATTGCAAGACCTACTGTTCGATCGTGTTTGCATTAAAAAAAACCCACACAGATTGTCTAACTAGTATTAATATTCAGATATAATGATCTTGATGACATTTGTTCTTTATATAGCAAATGTTTGAATTTTCTTTTAGCTAATGGAGCCATTAATACAAGATCATCAGCATTGGCAATCACATTACAAGATTGCAGTCCAAGACTGTACCTATTATGTAGTCAGCTCTTTTAAAATTGAATCAATATATATAGAAAACAATGATGGTGATAGCACACCTCCTTGTCTTACTCAAAATATTACCTCCCATTGCTTAGAAAAAGTACCTCCATAATTTACCATTAAAAGTAAAACAATATATTTACAATACAAATGGGAATATCCATTGCTAAAAGCTTTTACAAAAGTTTGAAATAAATAACCTTATCAAAGGCTTTACTATAATCAATAAAACAGGATTACACATTTGACCCACTACTATCGTACCTTAAAAACGTTTCCTTCAAAACCATAAAAGCCGTGTTACTGCTCGCCTCCGTAGAATATTGCTCGCCTCTGTGAAATATTGCCCGACTCTATGAAACAGTGCTCGCTTCTGGAATACTGTTCATCTCTGAAATATTACTCTTCTCTGTGGAATATTGTTCGCCTCTGCAGATATGGCTAGCCTCTGTGGAATATTGTTCGCCTCTGCAGATATGGCTAGCCTCTGTGGAATATTGTTCGCCTCTGTAGATATGGCTAGCCTCTGTGGAATATTGTTCGCCTCTGTAGATATGGCTAGCCTCTGGAATATTGTTCGCCTCTGTAGATATGGCTAGCCTCTGTGGAATATTGTTCGCCTCTGTAGATATGGCTAGCCTCTGTGGAATATTGTTCGCCTCTGTAGATATGGCTAGCCTCTGTGGAATATTGTTCGCCTCTGTAGATATGGCTAGCCTCTGTGGAATATTGTTCGCCTCTGTAGATATGGCTAGCCTCTGTGGAATATTGTTCGCCTCTGTAGATATGGCTAGCCTCTGTGGAATATTGTTCGCCTCTGTAGATATGGCTAGCCTCTGTGGAATATTGTTCGCCTCTGTAGATATGGCTAGCCTCTGTGGAATATTGTTCGCCTCTGTAGATATGGCTAGCCTCTGTGGAATATTGTTCGCCTCTGTAGATATGGCTAGCCTCTGTGGAATATTGTTCGCCTCTGTAGATATGGCTAGCCTCTGTGGAATATTGTTCGCCTCTGTAGATATGGCTAGCCTCTGTGGAATATTGTTCGCCTCTGTAGATATGGCTAGCCTCTGTGGAATATTGTTCGCCTCTGTAGATATGGCTAGCCTCTGTGGAATATTGTTCGCCTCTGTAGATATGGCTAGCCTCTGTGGAATATTGTTCGCCTCTGTAGATATGGCTAGCCTCTGTGGAATATTGTTCGCCTCTGTAGATATGGCTAGCCTCTGTGGAATATTGTTCGCCTCTGTAGATATGGCTAGCCTCTGTGGAATATTGTTCGCCTCTGTAGATATGGCTAGCCTCTGTGGAATATTGGTCGCCTCTGTAGATATGGCTAGCCTCTGTGGAATATTGCTTCGGTGGTGGTGGAGGCAGTTGAATAAAATTAAATATTGAGCAATTAGGATCATTATCATTTCATTAATTACAAGTTAATTTCCCCTTAACCCCTACGAAGGGACTCCTATGCTAATTTACATGTTATTGTTAAATGTGTAGCCCCATAAGTTCTGAAATGTTAAGACGTTCGCCCCATTAGTTTGGCGATTTTAAGATCTTTCGAACCATCGCATAACTGAAGGGACCAAACATGAGGGAGAAGGGGGTCCAGAAAAATATAGCTCACCCCTTAAGGGAAGATGGGTCGTTTTCTGGTCCTCTTTCTCCCTCGTGATAAGCCCCATTCGTTTTGAGATTATAAGACGATCGGCCCATTAGTTTGGCGATTTTAACACCTTTCGCCCTTTTTCGTTTGTCAATTTTAAGACCTGTCGTGCCATTTAGGTGTCGATTTTTTCCTGGCGAGCGAGACCGAGCCTGTAATTTAGGAGGAACCAAAGGTCGGGGCATTTTTCTATCGAAAAATGTACAAATATATCTTGAAGGGGGTGTTTTATAAGCTTGATGGAGGTCTAGCGAGGAAACTAATAAGAAATGAAGGAATAAATAAATTAATAGACGAAACAAAACTTCCCATCTCCCCTTAAGAGTGGCTAAGGGCTTACTAAATGGAAAGGTATTATGGTCCGGTGGCCGACTAAAAGTGTTACATTAATATCAGTCCCTTATCTCTACTGCCTATCATACTAACACTACCTCTACCTATCTCTCTAACTCTCTCTCTCTTATTTTATTTTCTTACATTAATATCAGTCCCTTATTCCTACTGGCTATCATACTAACACTACCTCTCTCTCTCTCTCTCTCTCTCTCTCTCTCTCTCTCTCTCTCTCTCTCTCTCTCTCTCTCTCTCTCTCTCTCTAACTCTCTCTCTCTCTATCTCTATCTCTCTCACTCTAACTCTAACTCTCTCTCTCTCTCTCTCTCTCTCTCTCTCTCTCTCTCTCTCTCTCTCTCTCTTTGCTTACATTAATATCAGTCCCTTATCTCTACTGCCTATCACCTCTCTCTCTAACTCGCTATGTCTCTCTCCCCCCTATTTATTATTGACCCCTTTCCTTCCGTCAGTCCTTCTTCCATCTATCCTTCCTTACTTCTCTTCTTCCTTTTATCTTATTATATTCATCTTTGCACTCATTATCAGTTTTCCCTCTCTCCCTCCCTCCCTCTCCCCCCTTCTCTCACTCTCCCCTTCTCTCACTCTCCCCTTCTCTCTCTCTCCCTCCCTACTCTCCCTCACTCATATTCCCTCCTTCCTTTCAACTCCCTCTCCTCCTTCCCTCCTCCCCCCTCCCCCCCCCCCCCCCCCCCCCCCCCTTCTATCACTCACTCCCTCCCCCCCCCCTCTCCCTCCCTCTCCCTCCCGGCACTTATCGCCTCCCATGATGCCTTGCTTAATATCTCTCTATCTCAGCCCCGAGGGAGGGAGGGAGGAGGAGGGAGGATGAGAAGATAGATTAGCGGTGGGAGGGACTAAAGGTAGGTGTGTGTGTGTGTGTGTGTGTGTGTGTGTGTGTGTGTGTGTGTGTGTGTGTGTGTGTGTGTGTGTGTGTGTGTGTGTGTGTGTGTGTGTGTGTGTGTGTGTGTGTGTGTGTGAGAGAGAGAGGTTATAGGATGCACCACTGTATACATTCCTCATACACCAGCCTAAATAAACTAAAGCCTACCTCCTACATTTTCACAATAGACTCTTTTTCACAATAGACTCATTTTCACAATAGACTCTTTTTCACAATAGACTCTCTTTTTCACACTCCCAGTAAAATAATGTAGACAAGATTTCTGGGAGGGGAAGGGAATCGTCTGCTCTACGTTTATTACAGCATGATGGCTTTACAAATATATATAAATAAATAAAATAAATAAATAAATGGGTAAATAAATACAATATAATACAAATAAATTAAAGTACAAAAATATGCTAATCCAATATTTGTTTTTATTTACGTGATATATAGAGTTTATAGACACATGGAAACAGAGAACAAATGAAGAAACAAACCACGTATTAATCACAAACTATCAAGTAATATTTGTAATTAATAATAATACATATGATGCATTCATAGTAACACTATCTGGTCCGACCTCTTGTTGGTAATACAAATATATTGTTTGAGTATTATTGAGGATTTGGCGTGCTTTGGCCATTTTCGAGAAATGCAATTTAGTTTGTCCATTAAGGGGAGAGATGTCTTTTTATACTCCTTTCTCCCTCATATTTAGCCCCACTAGTTTTGAGATTTTTAGACGTTCGCCCCATTAGCTTGACTATTTTAAGACCTTTCACCCCATTTCTTTGTCAATAATTGGATCTTTCGTGAACTTGTAGGTGTCAGTTTTTCCTGTAATTTTAGGAGGAACCAGGCTTCGGCCGGGACATTGCTCTGCCGAAAATTGTTTACTCATCTATCCTGAAGGGCTGGGGGGGGGGGGGGGAGGGGGGGGTTCCTTTTTATTGTATTTATTTATTTACACATTTATTTAAGCTTGGTGGAGGATGGAGGTTTTGCGAGGAAACAAATGTACAAATAAATAACTGAATAAATATGGCAATTGAGAACAGTTCATTAAAATCTCAATTAAAACCTCAACTGTCTTGATGATGTAATGGTTAGAGTGTCTATGTATGTGGTAACCCAAGTTCGAATCCCGGGAAGGTCACATGCTTTCATTAATTTCATTGGGAGGTGTTTGGTGTTGGGAGAGAAATTAATATATTAGATTATAATTATTCAGGATTTTGGCCTTAGCAAAATTATTATGGCTTACTGGTTTTGTGTATGCTTGAATTGATAAGATCCCAATGTATATATATTTAATAATGTATATATATAATAATGTATATATAATGTATATATAATAATGTATATATATTTAATAATATACACATATAATAATATATATATATAATAATATATATATATAATAATGTATATATAATGTATATATAATAATGTATATATAATAATGTACCGGTATATATAATGTATATATAATAATGTATATATATAATAATGTATATATAATGTATATATAATGTATATATAATGTATATATAATAATGTATATATAATAATGTACCGGTATATATAATGTATATATAATAATGTATATATAATGTATATATAATAATGTATATATAATGTATATATAATAATGTATATATAATGTATATATAATGTATATATAATAATGTATATATATTTAATAATAAGGGTTTTGTGGCTAAAATGTCCTAGGTGTCCACAATTACCCCCGGTATAGGGATAGTGATATACCTTCGTATCCTAATAATCCCCAGCTTAATTACTCTTCTATTACATTGTTTGTATAGCCAATTATGGCGTTAATTGTGACAACTTGGCAATCATATGATGCAGAGACATGACAGTTTCTTATATAGATATTGAAAAATCAGCTGGTAAAAGAGTAAACATTTTTGCAGGTTACAAAACAGAAATAAATATAATAAAATATAATCGAGCATAGTCAGAGACATTGAACAATAATAAATCCCTACAACGTTTGTACGGTCGCGCTAATAAGTCATGTCCCAGCTGTCATTACGTTTGGCTTGCTCTGTGCTGTATTAATGTCTGTCAGATGTTGAATAGGGCGGGTAGGTGTAGGAACATGTTTGTATATTTCACTCGGTATGAAGAAATGAAGCGTAGATGTTGCTGATACCAATTATTGATCAAAACATACTTGGTGCCGAGACATGACTTATTAGCGCGACTGTACAGTAATTTGGTTTAACGAATTAGAAAACAACAATTATCTTGGGAAGGACTTCATTTCTTTCTGGACCCCCTTCTCCCTCCTGCTTAGCCATATTAGTTTTGAAATTGTAAGACGTTCGCCCCATTACTTTGACCGTTTGCCCCATTTGTTTATCAATTTCATAACCGTTCGTGCCATTTAGATGTCTTTTTTTTTCCTGGCGAGCGATAGAGAGCCTGTAAATTAGGAGAAACCATCTTTTGGCCGGGACATCAATTGGCATGGAATCAAATGGTTAAGGGGAGGTTTTTAGTGTGTTTCCTAGACTTCCATCAAGCTTGAAATTACACCCCCTTGACCCCTTTTCAAGATAAATTTGTACATTTTTCGGTAGAAAAATTTCCCGGCCGAAGGCCGGTTCCTCTTAAATTACAGGCTCGCTATCGCTCGCCAGGAAAAAGATCGACACCTAAATGGTACGAAAGGTCTTAAAAGTGACATAAATGGGGTGAAACTTCTTAAAATCGCCAAACTAATGGGGCAAACATTTTAAAATCTCAAAAGCAATGGGGCTAGACATGAGAGAGAAAGGGGTCCAGAAAAAAGTCCCTCAAGTGGATATCTCCCCTTAAGTGCAACAGTCCTTACTTACCCTTTTGATGCCTAGAGACCCTTCCGAAGCTGTATCAAATCGTCTACTGATAGCCAGAATAAACTACCAAACCGCGTCATTATCCTCAAGGGGTGAAGGGAGCCCACCTCGCTTTTTTTTTTTTTTTTTTTTTCTCTTTCTCTCCCTCTCTCTCTCTCTGTGGCTTGTATGCATTCGGACCCATTCAGGCTACTGTTTGAAGACGTTTATCCCCACCCAGGTGTCAATATTTTCCTGGCGAGCGGTAGCGAGCCAGCATATATATATTTTTGTTTTGACAGCAATCTAAATTTGTACATTTTTCGATAGAAAAATGTCTCCGGCGAAGCCTGATTTCTCCATACAATGCTGGCTCGCTATCGCTCGCCAGGAAGAAATCGACACCTGGATGGGGATAAACGTCTTAAAACAGTTGGCTGAATGGGGCCGAATGGATACAAGCCAGAGAAAGATAACAACAATAAGCCGGTGACCCCCCCCCTCCCTTAATGGGCCGTGTATGCAACTAATGGAGGGGCTATGCAACTAATGGGCAATACACACCTAATGGGGGAGAGGGGGGGGGGGGGGGGGGTTGCTCCTTGAAAATTAATGGGTGCCCAACTCTTCTACTTGACTAATGGGGGGCTATGCAAATTTTGAAGGGTAAGTAATGGGGGGGGTGGAAGATAGCTGGATACAAATGGTGAGAGAGAGAGTGAGTGAGTGTGCGAGTGAGAGAGAGGGAGGGAGGGAGAGTGTGTGTGAGAGAGAGGGAGGGAGGGAGAGTGTGTGTGAGAGAGAGAGAGAGAGAGTGAGTGAGTGTGCGAGTGAGAGAGAGGGAGGGAGGGAGAGGAGTGTGTGTGAGAGAGAGGGAGGGAGGAGAGGTTTGTGGGTGAGAGAAAGAGGTATGGGGAGGGAGAGGAGCGGGGGAAGAGGGAGTAACCAAGTAAGTACAAAAGGAGTCCCAAAGGAAATTCAAGCAACACAACCGATCTACTAGTGACCACCCTTCTAGGGAGCGTTGCTGGGTTCCTCTGTGTCCTTCCGCTCCAAAACACTGGAAGGATCAAGCTGTCCCAAACAGTGGTTTAGAGTGGGTAAGGGAACATTGGAAAGGAACTAAACTGCCCGTTGACCACTAACGTGGCAGGACCTAGGCATTTAGTAGGGAACATATGGGTTAGTGAACTGAGGGGAGGATCAAGTTATTCATTTACCAAACGCAGTCAGTCGCGGGTTGATGCGAGCATATTTGTCTAAGAGAGTAAGGTGGGAATTTAAAATGAATCAACGGTGCTTGCATTCTATAACGTGCTCGGGGAAGACCATTCCACAAGTTGACAAAAAACTCGAATTGAAGACGAAATTCTTAGATTCGTGCGAGTTAAAAGATTTACCAATAATTTTGCCAACCGTTTTTCCTTTTCCCCGGCGTGTAATTAAGATATGGTCCGCTAGTGGAAGTACTTTACTACAGTTCATATGGCATTGTCGATGCCTTGTGATGATTTGTGAACACTTGAATTAAGTCGCCTCTTAATCTGCGCTGGGTTTAGAAGGAAATAGATTTAATTTAATTCCTCTAAGAACGCTCTTCGTATGCGGTTTGTGTCTTTAGGCTACGGTAATCATTTTGGTAAACTCTCTACGGTTGAACTCAGTATCTAGCTTGTTTATATCTTTTTGGTAATAAGGGCACCAGGATTGAAAACGCAGTATTCCCGAAGAGGGCGGACTAAGGAATTGTAAAGGGTTAGGATAAGCAAAACTTCTTTTGATTTATGCGCAAATTGACCTGCCTATAAAGCCAATTATCACATTTTTTGTATGTTTTTTTTGCCTACTTAACAACTTCTGAACATTGTTGACGTGTTCTGTTTTAGGTTTACTCGATATTGTTACTTCCCAGATCCATTTATTTCTTCTCTGTTTTACATATCTTAAGCTGATTGCCCATCATAACGAATATTTTTCTTTCTCATTTAGGTATCCGACATGTAGTACTTTACATGTATCCGCATTGAAACTCATTTGCCTAATTTGGGCCCAACATGACAATTTATCTAGATTGTGTTGCATATCGTCAACTTGTTCTTTTTGAGATGTACGCTATTTGCAATTTTTGTATCGCGTCAAGCAATTTTTTGAGATTGTGGCAGAGTGAGACCGCTCATCGATGTCGTTGATGTACTTAGAAAGAGATTTGGTCCTAGTACCGATCCCTGGGGTACCCCCGCTACTTACATTGGTGTCCATTTAGATGCCCTTACCGTTTTATGACTACCCCTTTGCTTTCTGTTGCTGATGCCAATTTTCTATCCATTTCAACACACCGTCTTGGTATTCCATGCGCTTTTAGTTTTAGCAGTAAACGTTTGTGGGGAACTTTGTCACAGTCCTTTTGAAACTCAAAAAGGTATATAATATCTACAGCTTTACTCTCATCGTAGAGTTTGAGATCATATCGTGGAAGAAGTCTAATAGGTTTGTTAAACCGGAACGTTTCCTTTACGAAAGCCGTGTTGATTATCTTTACGTTATGTTCTTTTCCTCCAAGTGATTTATTACGAGTCTGTCTCGTCTTACCGTTTCTAGCATTTTACATACAAACTGAGGTTCAGCTAATAATTGACGAATAGTTACTGGTTAGGGATTGCCTGCCTTTTTTTGAATATCGGTGTTTACGTTGGCTAGCTTTCCCACTGATCAGGCATAGTTCCAGACTGCAAGGATGTGTTGCATTAGTAATGTCAGTGGTTATAAAGGAGAGCTCATTCTTAGCTCCCTTTAGAACTCTAGGCGAGATTGTATTCAGTGTCCTGGCGTTTTATTTGCCCTGGAGTTTATCTAAACACTTCCATACTTGCTCTCTTCTGGTAACGGTGATATTGCTTAGAACCTCTGAATTAAATCACTCTGAATCGGCGATGGTGTAGTGCTATCACTGATGTCTGCTGTTGTACAAACTGATGCAAATAAGGTATTGAGGCAATTGACTCATTTGTACTTCGTCTTTGGTGTATTCTCCTTTTTTATTCTCCTTTTTCAATCGACTAACGGTCCACCAGTTGAAAGTAACTACTTTTTTCTTTCTGAATTAACTATAGAATTCGTTCGGGTTTGTTTTACTTTTGTATTTTCGCAATATGTAACTCTAATGTCTTTTTACTTTGCTTAATTAACTTTTTGGCTTTGCGTCGTAGCTCTACACATTCACACACCTTCCTTCTCGTCATTTTTGTGAGGATTTTAATCTATCATTAGCAAATTTTTTAGCAAGGGAGGGAGAGTGTGTGTGAGAGAGAGTGAGTGAGTGTGCGAGTGAGAGAGAGGGAGGGAGGGGAGAGTGTTTGTTATAGAGAGGAGGGAGGGAGAGTGTGTGTGAGAGAGAGAGAGTGTGCGAGTGAGAGAAAGGGAGGGAGGGAGAGTGTGTGTGAGAGAGAGGGAGGGAGGGAGAGTGTGTGTGTGAGAGAGAGAGAGAGAGAGTGAGTGAGTGTGGGAGTGAGAGAGAGGGAGGGAGGAGAAGTGGTGTGGAGGAGAGGGAGGGAGGGAGAGTGTGTGAGAGAGAGAGAGTGAGTGAGTGAGTGAGTGAGAGAGAGAGAGAGAGAGAGAGAGAGAGAGAGAGAGAGAGAGAGAGAGAGAGCATGTGGGTGTATGTGGGTATTACAAGGAATGTATATTAAAGCTTTACCTTGCGGTCTAGTCCAGGGAAATATTTAATAAAAAGAATGAGTTTATTGTATAGTGCAGTAATAGCATTGCAAATTATACACCACACTATCTACTCTCTTCTTGATTGTTATTCTACTGAACAACTATTAACATCTTTCAAATGAAGTTTGTTCCAGGTAGAATAGATCTTATATTTTAAACATATTTTCGTGGTTTCGTGTTCTGTTCATGTAGAAGCTAAATACATTGGTATAATCCACGTTCTCGAAACCAGTAAATTATTTAAATACCTCAATGAGTTGGCATCACACACTACCAAGAGCACTTAACCCTCTCACGTTCTTGACGCAATTTTGAGCCTATTCGGGATACTTTAAAGCCTTTGTTACCATCAGGGGTATTTAGAAAACTTTAGTTTAGTTACTTCAACCTCTGCAGTTGTCTTTGAGTTAGCTGTGGGCAGAAAACTAATTTTGGAGAGGTACCGGTACGGTAATTATAAGAGTGAGAGAACTCTATTTAGTATTGCTAATCTGGCAACCTCTGCGTCATATGGTCGTGAGAGGGTTAAGCTGTCCTCATAGCTCAATCTCTTGGTCAATGGAGTTATATTCTATTTTGTTCCAGCTGAGGGTAAATTGAATCCCTTAGTAGCTGATTTATCGATATTTAAGGGGAGATATCCACTTGAGGGATTTTTCTCTTTCTTTTTTTCTCTTTATTTCTTTCTCTCCCTTCTTCCCTCATGTTTACCCAGGCCCCATTGCTTTTGGGATTTTTAAGACGTTCTTTCGCGCCCATTAGGTTGTTGGCACTTTCACAACCCATTTATGTCACTTTATAAGACCTTTCGTGTCATTTAGGGGGGTCGATTTTTCCTCTGTCGAGCGATAGCGAGCCTGTAATTAAGATGGAACCCCGGCCTTCGGCCGGGAAATTTGTCTACCGAAAAATGTAAAAATTTAGCTTGAAAGTGGGTCTAGAGGGTGTAATTTTAAGCTTGATGGAGGTCTAGAGAACAAACCAGAAACCTCCCCTTAATGGAAATATTTGAAACTACTATGGCTGTGTGTCGTATTAATGCCAAGTTTTCATAATTAACATCATATTTCGCTACATAATCTACCTTATAGCCGAGTAACAAAGATAGAAACATGACAATTTACCCTCGGCTGGGACAAAAAATAGACTTTAGTTATGTAGCCCCAGTTAGAACCCTTTCTAATCGCTCTATATCGTTCCTCCTAAGTGTTGTAGGTCAGAATGTTGAGTAAGAGGGGATGGGCTTATTTATTTCTCATTTATATATCTCTCTTTATTAGTTGTCTAGTTTCCTCCCTAGACCTCCATCAAGCTTTTAAAAAAAAAAACACACACATCCATTAGATCCCACTTCTAAATGAATTTGTACATTTTTCGGTTCTTCCAAAATTACAGGCTCACTTTCGTTCGCCAGGAAAATAATCGACACCTCAATAGCACGAAAGGTCTTAAAATTGACAACGAAATGGGGCGAAAGTGTTAAAATCGACAAACTAATGGGCCCAATGTCTTATAATCTCAAAACAAATGGGGCTTAACACGAGGGAGAAAGGGATCTAGAAAAACGACCCATTTCCTCTTAAGAAGCATATTTCAGTACTTAGAGGTCGTATTAGAACACAGTAGAGTTAATGTAAGGTCAATCTACTAAATAAAGGGTTT